>JALKAD010000071.1:53717-65075 GCA_024500015.1 Ulva compressa | reverse complement strand
TCTCAAAGTCGGAGGTGAGGAGCCAGCTGAGGCGCCAGAGCTGCAGCGCGCCGCCCTCCTTGTACGTCTCGCCGTCGTTGCTCACGCTCATCGCCATGAAGTCCTCGTGCGGGCTCCACTGCGCGTCCATGATGTTGCCGATGTGGCCGATGTGCTGCATGACCAGCTGCGGCGGCAGCCCGTCGGCCGTCGTCGCAGCGCGCGTCGTGTCAAACACCGACACCCGGCCGTCGTTGCCGGACGAGAGCAGCCACGACTGCACAGCGGCGGGGCGCGTGAGTGGGCCAGCTGTGGGGCTCTGCTGTGCTGTGCAGAACGGAGCATGCGCAGCACGCAGCACGCAGTTGCCGCAGTTCCAACTACTGGCAAGCTCGGAACACTCGCAGTCGAGCACGGCTCGTAAGTTCATGCTGCCAACACGGTCCGACGATCGCGTTCCAACAATTCGCGGCCGCCGTTGACTGTACAATGCATGCCGTAAGCGCTGTGCTGGTCATGGCCGCAGCTGGTCGTGCAGCACAGTGGCATTGGCGTGAAGATGCATGCGCTGCAGGAATGCGTGGGGAGCTCGCGGGAGCTGCAAGGGCAGACCTTGTGGCGTGGGCTGAACGCTACAGTCAGCACAGCGGTGAGCTGCCGCGTGAACTGCTGGAACTCGAGCAGCGGCGCTGAGCGCTCCGAGGCGCCCATCTTGCGGACATCGTACACGTGAACCTTGCCGCCGTCGGCGCCGGTAGCCACGTAGTGCTCCTCGCCGGACCAGTCCAGGCTCAGCACGTCCAGCTCTGCCGCTTGCGCAACCTGCATGCAAACGAGACGCGTCACGCTTCAGCGGCATGCATGCAGCACCTGGCAGAGAAACGCCCCTCGGGTGCGTCCGGCGCCTGTAGCGTCCTCAGCGGCCCACAGCACACGTGCGTCCGCCAATCGAGCACTATCGAGCCTTACGCGTGAACACACCACCAGAGCGTGATCACACCAAGACGCGCCACAACAGAGCTCATAGCTGCAGCCCACCCCACCGGCAGCCGCGTGTTGCAACATGTTGCCCGACCAGGGTGCCCCAATGCATGCACGGGTGCAAGCGCCTGCGCATGCCAACAGCCATTTGTCGACTTGCTCCGCTGTGCCGTGCAGCGTGACTCCGCAGCGTGACCTGCGGCGTGCTTCGCGCATGCATGCGGCGATTGCCGAGGGGGAAGATGTCGTTCGAAGAAGACACAGCACTGGCGGAGGCGCACGCTCGTCACGGCGTCCGCTTGCCGCGTGTCCCACAGTTTGATGACGTGGTCGTCCGACGTGCTCATCAGCGTCGAGTCCGACCCCGGCTTGAACGCGACCGACGTGATCGTCTTGGTGTGCCCCCGCAGCACGGACCGTGCCGGAAGCGCCTCCCCGGCCACCGCGCCGTTGCCGCCGCTGCCGCCGCCGAGCAGCGCGCCCCCGCCGTAGTCCTCGAGGTTCCACAGCAGCACCGTGCGGTCCTCGCCGCCGCTCGCGACGGTCGGCGTGACGGCGCTCGTGCTGAGCGCGAACGGCGCGGCGAGCGTGTGCCCCGTCAGGCGCAAATCCGGCGTGTTGCGCTGCGGCGCCTTCTTCTGCTGCACCCGCCGCTGCTGCTGTCACGTGCGCAGCACGGCGATCACCGTGGCGGGAGTGGTGCACGGTGATCAACGCGGCGGCCCACGGCAACGAACGAGAAGTGCAGTGTACCCAACCCCGCGTGTGACGTGATGACGACACTTTGGGGGGGAACATGTGTGTATCAGCGTGAAGCACAAGCGTTTCACGAGCGATGGGATTTGCTGCAGCAAGAAAGCACGCAAGCAAGCGGTGGCAGTGTCGCTCCAGCCATGCATGTCGATGCAGGCCTCTCACCGGTCTATCTGGATGATCACTTGCGTGGTATTGCGAATAATGGTGCGACTGCTGTGCCCACGGGTCCGCTCTGGCCGCTGGCCTAGCCACTTGCATGATCACAATGCTGGGCTTGCTGGGTGTGACACTCAAATCAGATCATGCCAATCAGCGTGCGACGCAGCTCAGGCCCGACTTGGGACCGTACATGAAAGAATTGTCTCTGCTACTCTGCAAGTGGGTCGTGAAGTGAGGGCGGCGGGGTGGGTCGCACCTTGGCAGAGTTGGTGGTTGACGCTGGCTGCTTGTTAAAGTCCCAGACAAACACCTCCTCGCAGTCAGAGTGGGTAACCACCATGTCATCCTTCTGCTTGATGTCGATGATCCGGTTGCACTGCAGCACAGTCGCGAATCTGGCCATGGCGGCATGCCACATTCGGCGGTGCCAGATTAGGCATATCCGGCAGAAACATCCAACCGGAAGGAGGGGCGTTCAACACCGCAGAGGCTGTGCCTCGCACCTCACCGGGGTGGTAGATGATCTGTTTCTTCTTGCCAAAGTATGGGCTTTTCTGATTCTCCTTCCAGGTGTTGACATGGTCCATGGGCGAGTAGCCCTCCTGCACCATGGACCGACCGCTGGCGCATGAATGCAGCTGAGGAAACGGTCGTAGGTACAGCATACACTGAATATGGCAGACGGCATGGGTGACGAGGGTGGCATGTAAGCAACAGTCGGCAAGATAGCGGTACTTGCTAGTCCCTCTGGTGCACCAACCACATCCGTACTGACGATGTGCCACAAGGCAAGTCAGGCGCGGCTGTGCCATACCTCTAAGACGTCTACATTCTGCTTGATGAGCTTATTCGACGCCGTTTCGTCGTTGCCCACCTGCAGGCATGTTGCGTGAAATTCTGTGTCGCCTTGAAGCCATCAGAACAGCGGTATGAAAGCAGCAGGCGTACCTGATCGGAGTAATATATCACTTGATTGTATTTGCCGCCATCAGTTTGCTCACGCTTCCCGAACCTGCAAAGCGACGATCCGTGTGGAGCATTTGTGCAGCATGTCGACCAGCGATGATCGTTTCGCGTAGCTTGGCGCACCTACACGCAAGGCCTGGCCAGACGAGATGATGATTTGTCATCCAGTCATACATTGGCGCAGCCAGGTGCTTCCATTTCCGATGAGCATCCTGGTCGGTGCTCTCGTTAGCCCCGGCCATGATGCTACCAGCTGCACGGATACACTAGAACACGGGCGATCGTACATGCACAGAGAGTACAGAGCTTGCGAGCACTGTATCTGCTGTTGACTGAGCGATCTGCTTGAGACGTCGCTTATTTCTGATTCGAAACGCTGAAGCGCGCTTGAGGCCACTGCCGCCACCCCATGCATCTGTGATTGCCCGATCAAGCGCAGGTTTGTAGGTTTGGGACGGCATCCAGTGCTCCGTGCCCTGCAATGTGCACTGAACAATTTGATGTGGTCCAACCAGCAGGCCCGATGGGTCTCGTTCAGCATGTGCATTGATGCTGGCCACCTCCCACTCCTCAGCGTACGGAGCTCTACCGCACGGCCAACATTTCTTCCTTACAGTAGCCCTCTTGCCGTCCTCACTGCCGACGTAACTGAGGACACATAATTCGAAGGTATCAGTTGTGGCTGTGTTAAAATTGGCGTGAGCGTTCGTTGGTTTTTGTGTCGGGGCGTACTGCGCAACGTGAATTCCTCTTTGGTAACAGAAACGATGGGGAATAGTTTACGGTTATTCACAATCCGTGCTTTTTGCATTCATGGATACCCTGCTGGCTTCGACATCGAAGTGGACAGGAACTTAGTGTGCTGCAGCCCCACCGAAGCAGTCCCCCATACACTTTTCGCCGTCAGAGGCACGACGCAAACGGGCTACACGACGCCACATGCCCGTTCCGGGGCATTTGCGATCCGTCATGAATTCTGGTCTGCATGTGGCTCATACGCACATCTGCACGGTGGGTGTCGCAGCTTGACACAGTTCGTGTTGTTTTTAAGCACTGTTACTCGACAGCCGATGACCAAGGTACCTGTCTCACAGTCAGCCTCGCATCATGTACTATCAAGGTTGTATTCATGTCTGCACGCTATCTCAGGGCATTGCCAGCTGCAGTGCCTCTTGCGCGCACCTAAGCCACTGTGTCCACAGCCTTGGGCACAACAATAACGCCCCGTACTTCCTCGATACATCTAGAGACCATCAATCAGCATTCAGCAGTATCGATTGCCATCTTTGCAGTATTGCATGCGCTAGTGCGTTGGCAGATCCCGTGTCTTCCACCTCTCGTGTCCATGGGTGTTGGGCCGATGCATTGAGTAGGTTATGTACAGCAGTCTATACTGGAAGGTGCACAAAAGTAAATATGAGCTGAGCATGGCACCCACATTTCACTAGTTTGCTTGGTCGGCACCCAATGGCAAGCAATCTCTACGAACCCCCGACACAGCGCTGGAGTTGGCACGTGCCACGTATGGTAGGTAACCATCGTGTCGTGATTGTCAGCAGACGGTGTCTCATCAGCGGGCCAAATGACAGCATCAGTGCTGTGTGGTGCGGACACTGCTTGCACGCACCATTTACAAATTCATCTTTTCAATGTGCAGGAAACCAAGACCAACAACTGTGGGTCTGATACATGCCACTCCTGTGCCACATACGTGGCAAACACCATGCACCTGAGACGCGATGCCATGGCATGCCACTCACGGGTGTTCCATGTGTGCACATTGTTCCATGCTCCATGCCCTCGCGGACACTGTCCACAGGTCTTTGACCATGCTCCGCATGGGCTGGCTGACGCACCAGCCTTTTGCGCAAACATATGGAATTCGAAAGTCGCGATTAATCACCCCCAATGTGGCCAAACGGGTCACCGTCTGCCATCACCATATCCCCCCCCGCCGTACCCGTGCCTCCGGCCCCCGTAGGTCTGCCCCCCATCGCGACCCCTGACTGACCGAACAGCTCTCCCGGCACCCGCGCCGCCTCGGACCAGCCTCCCGGCACCACCGCCGCCCCGGGTCAACGGGGGAGCCTGCCCACGCTGCCTGCGCTGCCCCGCCGCCGCAGCCACCGGCAGCGACGCCGCGCCGGCAAACACCCCGCCAGTCTCAGCTGCGTCCGGCTGCGGCGGGCCCGGCGGCACGGCCTGCTGCGCATGCTGGGGCGCGCTCTGCCGCGCCTCATCCATGATATCGGCGAACCGCGTCGCGCTGTCGAGCGCATGACTCGGATCCGTCGCCACGACAAAACTCGCAAGCGCGCGGGCGGCGCTGGTCAGCGGCACCAGATTCTGCTTCAAGCGCTCCACAGCCTCGAGCGCGGGCGGCAGCTTCGGCGGCGCGACGGCCGCGTCGTCCCGCTGGCGCGCGTTCTGGATGATTGTGAAGTACTGCCCGTACGCCTCGATGCCGCGCTGGATCAGCAGGCACTCCCGCGTGAACGGGAAGTTGAGCAGCCGCCGCAGCGTGAAGAATGCATGCACCTGCAGTCGCCCCCGGCACTGTGAGCTGCTGGCGCTGCCATATGCACAGGCACCCACATGGACACATGCAGACCTGCGTTGGACAGCAACGTGTGGCCATGGGTGGCTGCGACGTGGCTGCAGGAAACCGCGATTGCGTGACACGAGCAGTGCGAAGGAGTCGTTCAACAGGCCCAGACGCCAATACAGCCACGTCATAGCCACATGGTCGCGTCAGCCAGCATGCACTGGTCACATGCATCGCCACATGGTCTCAAAAGGTGCCTGGCCTCTATCCTGTTATGCATGTGACCGGTGCACGCTGCAACGCAGAAACAGGCAGGCCACAGAAACCCATCCAGAAGTGCAGCCTGCATCTGCCGGGGTCTGGAAGGACGACTGCCCAGCACGAATGGCTGGCTGCCCAGCACGCAGCACGGGGGAGCGCACGTCGGCCTCCGCATTGAAGGGCGGCTTCCGGCCGGGCATGCACACGCCCTGTAGTTTTATCTTGGTGACGTTGGGATCGTTTTGTGGCCAGGCAGCGCTGCCGCCGACGCGGCCTCCACCGGTGCGAGAGAAGTGTGCCCCGTCGTGGATGCACAGGACCTCTGCGCCCCGGCCCTGTCCGCTCGCGCGGCTGACGCTGTTGACGAGCCGCACGCCGTCCGCGTAGCCCCCGTCCACAAACATGAGCTCGCCGGCGATTTCCATTCGAATCTGCATGCATGTGAGCGTGTGATGGTGACCACACGCAATTGAGCAATGCAGCGCCAGCAATGCAGCGCCAGCAATGCAGCGCCAGCAATGCAGCGCCGGCACCGCACCCACCGGGGCGCAACTCAGGTGCGCCAGCGCATGAGTCAGCAAGCAGCAATGCTTGCAAACCTGGCCCCACACTCGATTTCAGGCAACAGTCAGGCGGCACGATGTAGACCACGGCTACTCCATGAACACATGCCTGCGGCTGACACGCCAACTGGCATCCATCATCACGGCGCTGCCAGCGTGTGAATCACATGTGAAGCGATGCAGAGTTGCACCGCCCATGCTGCTGCAACGTGCCCCACGCATGCAGCTGAGAAAGGCAGCCGGTGCACTTACTGCCGCGGTGGCAGGCAAAGGACGCCCCGTGGCTGAGCCATGAGGTAGTGTGCTGGATACAGTGGTTGCATGACTGACTCATTGTCGGCCATTGCCCGTGTGCCTGGCAAGCACCTCATGCCGGGCCTAGATGTGCCGGTGGAGCAGTTCTGAGTGTGTAGAGAGCCGTGGTGTGAGCAGCACAGGTGCATAGAGTGAGAGAACGTTTCGAGGTGACGCTAGCGTGATACTGGAGCTGTTCTGTTTCAGTTTGCGTATGGCATTCGGCCATGGTGAGTGTGTTCGCTGCATTGCCATGCATCGTACCACAATGGCAATGCAACCAACACATTCACCATGGCCGAATGCCGTACGCAAACTGAAACAAGACTGCCGACTTGATCTAGCATCTATCACAGCGTAGCGCAGGGGCCGCACCACGTCAAAGATGAGGCCCATCTCCTGGTGCAGGCCCCACTCGTGCACGATCTGCAGGAAGTGCACGCTCGGCCGCAGGAGGTGGTACGCCGGCAGCAGCGGAGTGCCGCTGCCGCCGGCCCGGCGGCCGTTGTTGTTGGTCACGTCCTGCGGCGGCTCAGACACGCGGCCGTTGTGGCACACGCCCGGGTCGAGGCGCCGGGGCCCCCTGCCCCCGCGCTCCATCATCCGCATCAGGTTCCGCACCGGCTGAACGTACATGTCCTGCACCACACGGCAGCATGCAGAACGCTGAGCAGCATGCTCCACACGGCAGCATGCAGAACGCTGGGCGGCCTCCGGCTGCTGGTCTGAACAGGTATACACGCGTTCCACATGTGTCGGTGGCCAGATCGACACGCCTTCAGGGCCCTGCTACACGGTTGAACCGGTAATCTCGTCATTTTGCGGTTGAGCAAGACCGAGTGCACCGAATGCAGCGGCTGTGAAGGACAGTTCCCGGACACGGGAGTCTTACGAGGCGGTCCACTGATTTGCAAGGGCAGGTGCGGCACAGGGGCACTGAAGACAGGCGCATGCGCTCAGCCACTGCCGACCCGCGGCAAGGCGTGCCCACAGCATCTCGACCCCAAGGGCGGCTGGCGGTGACAAGCCTAGCCGATCGTGACTGATCGAGCATCGGTGCGTGGCTCTAAATGTCTCCCAGGCCGGGATCTCAGTGTACAAGCACAGAAAAGACCGCATACTTGCAAAGTAATGGACTGCCTTATCTGGCAGTTGCTCTAAGAACTGTCCATCAAAGCTGCTGTATTTGGGAATGCTCAGCCAGCAAATCAGAGATGAGGGGATCAATGATTGGCGGGAGTGCGGTGCTGTAGGCACCGCCTTTCTCGGGAAACATGTCTGCCACAGTCACCACGCAGCGTGTGCTGTTGTGGAGCACAACTCTGTAACGTATCTCACCACACCATCTCACCACACCACGGAGCGTGTGCTGTTGGTGCATGTGTTGGTGCATGTGTTGGTGCATGTGTTGGTGCATGTGTTGGTGCATGTGTTGGTGCATGTGTTGGTGCATGTGTGGCCATATGCATCAGAGAATCATGTGGCCAAACGCATCAGAGGATCCTGTGGCCATATGCATCAGAGGATCATGCATGGGGAGCGCACGATGCCCCGGTACTCTTTGCCCTTTACCACGTCGTGGATCCGGAGCTGTGCAGCCTGGCCATACACCATCACAGCTCCGAGCTTCTGGCCCCGGTTGTGCGACAGCAGATCCAGCAGCCGCTGCACAAAGTTGTCTTGCACTGTGCGGTCCCCCGCTCGGTCGCCTGTGCCCCGGGCGCGGTGGAAAAACCTGACTGCCTCGTCAGCGTTGAATGAGACGCACTGTGCCGCAAAGCCCAGCACAAGCTGAGGGTCGCCTGATGGGGGGCCGCGTGGCTGGGTTTCAGCGTTGATGGACGCAAACATCCGAAGCGCCGTCGTCGCGGCAGCTTCTGGGCCCTGCGACGCGCCTCTCCCAACGCGGCAGTAGAGCCGGGCTGAACTGGCCTCTTGCTACATGCCGTTCACACAGTCAGCTTGAATCTGCAGCAGCGTACTGTACAGCATGAAGCCAGTAGTGTGCCTCACTCGGCAGCAGCAGTGTGTTTCACTGTCAAACAGTTTGTGACTCAAACTATCACAGGCTGCATTTCACAGCAGTGCCACACGAGGACCAGCAGGCACGGCAACAGCATACCACGACCCGCACGAATGCTGATTCACATACAGTACCACAGTACTGGATGCTGTGGGTCCCGCATGCAGCCCTGGGTCACCGTGCCAACAAGCACGCACCGCTGGCATGCAGCATGCCATAATTCACCAAGCAACAGGGCAACCTCTCTGCACAACCGTTGCTCAGACAAGCGTGCACCGCGGAAGGTGGCGATCTGCCCAAGCCCGCTCGCGAAGCGACTCAGAGGAGCGCGTAAAGCAATGGAAAGGATAGAGGCAGTGGGAGGGAGAGAGGCAGTGCAAAGGAGACAGGCAGTGGGAGGGAGAGAAGCGGAGGGAGTGGTGCGCACCGCGATGGCGAGCTCGAGGCGTTGCCGCAGCAGCAGCTCGCCCTCCGGCCGCGACCGGCCCGCCGCGAGGTGCTCCTCGACCTCCCAGATGCTGCCGGCGTTGAGCGTGGCGCCCTGCAGCAGGTAGCCGCGCACCAACGCGAGGGGGTGCTCCGGGCCTGCTCCGGCGGCCGGCTCCGGCAGCAGCAGGCGGAGGCAGCTGAGCAGGTCCTGGCACACCGCGAGCTTTGAGCCGTTGTACGAGTTGAGCTGCGCCTTCACCCTCTGCGCCTGCTCCTCCTGCACCCCGCCCGCAGCAGCTCAGCGCAGCAGTGGTCATCGCAACAGTGGTAATTGTAGCATTGGTGATCGCAGCAGTGGTCACGGGCCGTGAAATTGTAAAGTACGTGCCATTGTAATTTACGTGACGGGCCTGGTGTCATGGCACGCGCAAGCTGGTGTTGGACACCGGGGACAGGGCCACTGCGGACGTGGATGGGAGGGGTGAACCGGGGCCGGGGGAGCAATGCCATCCCAAACGCCACTGCCAGGGACATGTTTGATGCCATGCATGCAGCGTTCAAGCGCGCTGCGACGCAGGCGAGCATCGAGCGTCGCTTTGACCATGCGGAGCGTTGCATGGTTGTGTTCAGTGGTGAGATAGGCAGTATTGTGGAACTGGATGGCGTCGTGTACCATTGTGTGCAAGGTGGATGGCTGCCAAAGGTGCTGCGTGGGTGATGTGCCAGGTGCTGGGCGGTGCATGGGAGTTCCCAGCGCGTGTGAGCGCGGTTCCTAGCGTGTCTGCATGTTATCCTGGTGTACAACATGTTTCGCCTAGGAACTGTAAACTGCATTCTCAACTTTTTACCGGGGCGGGGGGGAAACGACTTGAGACTGTGCAGGCACACAGGCACAGCACAGTATTAGCTACTCCCATGAAGTTCAGAATGCAGTTTACACTTCCAAGGCGAAACATGTTGTACAGCAGGATAACATACAAACATGCCATGAAGCGCGCTCACACGCGCTGGGAACTCCCATGCACCGCCCAGCACCTGGCACATCACCCACGCAGCACCTTTGGCAGCCATCCACCTTGCACACAATGGTACACGACGCCATCCAGTTCCACAATACTGCCTATCTCACCACTGAACGCAACCATGCAACGCTCCGCATGGTCAAAGCGACGCTCGATGCTCGCCTGCGTCGCAGCGCGCTTGAACGCTGCATGCATGGCATCAAACATGTCCCTGGCAGTGGCGTTTGGGATGGCATTGAGGAGCCTCCGAAACTCCTTCTTGACTGCCGCAAACAGCGACTTGATTGGGAAACACTGCAGTGCGGTGCCCAAATGTGGCAATGCTGTGCCGAGTCCACAATGCAGCATCGGTGTCCGAATTTTGTACGAGTGGGTTCGATCGACCGTGTGTGCTCTCAGGCCACATGCATTGCTGCTTCCACTCCAAGGAGAAGCTTCTGCTGAGCTAGGAAGCAACGTGTGCGATAGCAAGCATGGCTGTGTGTCAGCAGAAGCTTGCGTGCATGCAGCGCAGTATGATGCATGAGCGTTGCCAATGGTCGGCACCAAGGTGCACCGCAGCGGTGAGGGCCCCCCCGTGGCGCTACTAGTAGGGTGATGCTACTTACTGACTCTGCGGTGGCGCATGCCTCGCTGCCGCTCTTTACGCAGCGCAGCGGAGGCATGGCTACAGGAGCCTGCCTTTTTGCTCTGCCAGAATGCGGAGCCTGACACTGAGTGCAGCAGGCAAGTGTTCAGACAGGCGAATGTTCAAGTTCACACAGCGGGGCCGCACCTGTGCTCTGACCCGTTTCTGCCACTCCTCCAGCCTGCGCTTCTGCTGCTCCTGCAACTGCTGTAGATTCACGTCCACGCCAACCCACATGACCCGCCCCCCATCCAGCTCCGCCTGCCGCGCCTCCACCGCCGGGGTCCCCCCCGGCCCCTCCCCCAGCACGGGTGCAATGAAAGCCACACGTAACTGGCAGGGCCCCTGGAACGCGAGGGGATCGGCCGGGGCGTCCTCCGGTGACGCTGGCAGCGGCGCGGCCTCCGGGACCGGCTGCAGCGTCAGCAGCAGCTCATGCTCGCGCAGCCCGGCGTCTGTACACGCCCGGTCTGATGCGGCCGTGCACCGCAGCGGCACCTTCTCGGCTCGGCCTGGCATCACATTTTCTGGCTCCAGGTGGGCACTGAAGCTCTTGAAGCCCCTCAGGCTGCCAGCGCCCTACATACCTTGCCGCAGTTACTGGGGCCCATGTGGCCACGGTGCCAGAACGGGCGAGCATCACGCCCAGGGCACAAGCGTTCACAAGGCAGTTCATCTGGCCAGCGGACAGGCGTGCTTCTGTGTACAGGCAGGTGTGAGCAAGGCAGTGCATGCCAAGGCAACCTGTGGAA
>JALKAD010000071.1:0-23416 GCA_024500015.1 Ulva compressa | reverse complement strand
CTGCTAATAAGTATGCACACAAACGTATACTACGGCTTGATCTTACACTGACGCTGTCTTCGTCACATTTACACCTTCTTGTTGGAATCTAGAGAGCATTGCTTGACTGCTTTCCCATGCCACACCACGGCAAGCGTCTTCGAGCACCATGACCTGCGCTTGCGGGAACAGCTTCTTGGCATCGAGAGCAGTGAAGCCCACGCAGTAGTCTAACGCCAGACCAGTCACAAGAATGCGGCGAGAGGCCTCACTTTCATCTGGCATGTGCGCCAGTATGGCATCGTTGAGCCCTGTCGATGTGCGTCCGTCAACATCAAGGAAGGCCGAGTACCTGTCGACCGCTTTGTCACAGCCCTTGCGTATGGCGACGTGAGGATGCTTGATGATCAGGTCGTGATGCAGGTTCGCTCCTTCTGTCCCTTGAACACAGTGGTCTGGCCACAAAACCTGTTTGTGCCCCGAAGGCAGCTCGTGCTCACCAAAGAGGACGGCCGAAGGATCATTCCGAACGTGCGTGGAATGAAATGAAATGTGGCCGGGCGGGTGCCAGTCTTGGCTGTAGACTATCTGCACTGGTAGGTCCTCGTCTCGGTCGTCGGGCCGAAGCCTATGCAACAGCTCATTGATTACCGGTATGACCTTCAGCCCGTCAGGTACAGCGAGGGCTCCTGAAGGTGGACAGAAGTCGTATTGCACGTCAACAACAATAAGTGTTGTCGCCATCAGTTGTGCTGCCCAATTGTCTGAGCGTCAAATCCTGACCTAGCTGATTCGTTGCCGAACCCGCCCGGACGGCAAAGCGTCTCGGACACACATTATAGCGCCACAAATCGCGCCGCGATTACATACACATATGCAGAGGAACGGGACACACATAAACTGCACCTGTTTGCGAGTTTTCTGGCTGCGAGGCGTGTCCACTAGAGCTCTGACGCGCGCATCGCGTCCATACGCGTACGTAATATTCCTTCGAAGCGAGTTCGCTACCCCCGAAGTTTGGGGAAAAGCGCTGTTTGCGGCTAAAAGGGCGCGAATGTTAGGGGAATTCCACAAAACGCCAAAATGCCCTTTGGCATGCTTCAGGGCATATATATAGCCATGGAATATGGGTGTCCCAAAGTCCGTTTGGAGGTCGCGCGCAGGGGTCCCGCGCTGGGGCCACCACGTCACTGTGGCCACCGCGGAGGTCATAGGTGTGCAAGCAGGCGGCCAAACTGAATCAGATGCGCCATGAATCATTGCCCATGATACTTTGGGCCTGGCTCTGCCGAGTCTGGACTGCCTGGAGGTGGACATCGTGTTTCAGGGGAGCTGCGGAGTCAGTGGGCACAGCACGCAAAGCACGCAGCAGGCGGAGGGGAGCGGTGCACCGCGTGGGAGTGAATCGGATTGCAGCGGCAGCATAAGCAGCGATGATGGGGTAGGGGAGGGTGGGTCGGGGGAGCTGGACTCCAGGAGGAGGGGCCCCTCCTCCAGCTCCCGGGTGAACTTGAAGGAGCTCGAGGAGTTTTGGGAGGGGCTGCAGCGTGCGCTGCGGGAGCTGCCGATGCGGCTCGGCGCGCAAGCAGTGTTCACTGATGGGGGTGCGGTGGTGCGTGTTCACTGAGGGCATGGATGACATGCGGCGTTACATCGTCTGGTGTGCTGGAAATCGAGCAAATAGCGCTACCACTGCGCGAAAGGTGAAGCATAAGAAAGGCTTCGGCGAGCATCATATGCATTGGAAACGACTGTAAAGACTCTTCGGGAGAGAGCGTAAAGGTGCCACTGCATTCATGTGTGCCCTGGCTGCACACAACGGCGTCCACAGCCATGCATAAATTGAAATATCCGGCATCTGCCATTGCAGCAGTGCCTGCCACAGGTGGCTAAATCACGTCGCCCATAAGGGCCCATTGTGGAGCATCCGAGGAAACATTCTCCGAGATCTCTGGACGGCGGCTTGAGAGCCTACCCAGCTTGAGCGCGGAGATGCTGCATCATGTGCGGCTGTGCCAGCTTCAGCAGCGGCTCCGCGGCCAGCAGCAGGCCTCCCCCCATGGCCACCATCACATTGTACCACAGCCGGTAGCTACCGAGAATATCTACCAGAGGCGTACGCGTACGTACGGAGTGACGTCACACAGGACTTCTGGCCAAACATGGCCTCATAGAGGCACTCTCAGCCACATTCCAGGTCCCGCTGGATCTCAGGACGCCCCATTGTACCACGTTCTTCATTACCATCGCCATCATTGAGATTTCTGATCGCGCACTACCAGATCGCGGTCTCATACTGGCGCCAGCCCAGCAGCGGCGTGCCACTGCGACTCCCCGCCGACTCCGAAGAATTCTCTGCGTCGCGGCTGACCGCAGCAACACTGATCGGGTGCTGCTGCTGCTGCTGCCATCAGCGGTCTGCTGCAGGCTCTAGCAGCGGTGCACCTGGATGAGCTCTGTGCAGGCCTTGGAGGCCTTGCGGATGTTCTCCACGCGCTTGCCGCCGTCGGCGAGGCCCTCGTCCTGGGGGTGGTCGAGGTCCACCGGGCGCGCGCGGTCGCGCACCTCCTGCAGGAAGTCGTTCACGAAGCGGTTGCGCGGGTTGTTGCGGCCCGCGCTCGCGCCGACACGGGCGCGTGTGTCACCCAGCATCTGCACCAGCGAGTCCCGCTCAGCAGAGACCTTAGATGTCTCATGAAAGAGTCACAGCCACAGTCCAGCACAACTGACAATGTGCATTAATGTTCCATAGAGAATGAGTGCAGAGGCTTGATCGCATGCACACCCCGCAGAGGTCGTGTTCGAGCAGCGCAGCTACGTATACGGCTGGTGTGTGGAAGCCGGCGTCTTGAAGAGGACATCATGCAGCACTGGCAGACAAGATTACAGCGCAAAGCGCACCTGAGCGATCAACACACCGCGGCAAGTTACTATCTTAAGATGGCTGTTTTTCGGCAGCTGTTTTTCGGCGACATAGGCACAGACCTGAGCCATCAAGTTGCAAAACAAGGACAAACATGCATATGCCAACGGACATGTGCGCGCACCTGCTTGGCGGCGAGAGCGAGGCCGTCCTCATGGCCGTCCCCGGCGTCCGTCGACCAGAAGCCGTCAAAGCCGCCGGCATACTCCGAGAAGGTGCAGCGGCCGTCCGCGCTGACGGTGATGCCGTCGGGCTTGCGCACGCCTCCCACCACACCAAAGCCCTGGCGGCTGCCGCTCACGCACACCTGGTACTTGCCGTTGCGCTTGCTCGGCAGCTGCACCCTGCAACGTTTACCTCAACTCAGCTAGCTGCGAGCTTCCAAGCGACCAGAGTACGCGTACTCCGGTAAAATACTTGAGTACGTACGTCCTCAAGTATCGAATGCACGCCTGTTTGGGAGTTTGCAGCCGGGGGGGGAGGGGGGAATTAGGGGGGAAGACAGTTGCCAAGGCTCTACCAGTGTGTTTGGGTGCCAGTGGGAGTGCATCAGCACAGCACAGCGCAGCACAGCACAGCACAGCACAGCACAGCACAGCACAGCACAGCACGTGTCAGGCTGCGTGGGTCAGGCATGCCATGTGATCAACATCCAGGGCTGGATTGCGATTTTAACTGAGTTAGGTCTGGCTGAATGGTATCAAAGGGTGACACGGCGGCCTTGGTGTGAAGTGGTGCAGTACGGGCGGGCGCAGCCAAGCGGCACCGACGTTGTGCGGCAGTGTCTACGGGTGTTCGGGTTCATGGCACGGTGCAGGGCAACAGGAGCAGAATTGTGTGGTATACAAAGCGTGGAGCAGCACGCTCAGCATGCCAACGCTGAGCCGCACCCGCTCGAGCCGCCCTCGTTTCCTTCATTGCCTTCATTTCCCTCGTTTCCCTCGTTCCCATCATTACCCTCGTTGCCTTCGTTACCCTCGTTTCCGTCATTGCCTTCGTTCCCCTCGTTGCCTTCGTTGCCGTCGTTGGCCGAGTGACCTGCACACGGCCTGCAGGCTCAAGGGGCGTCCCACAGCAAATGCATGTCATGCATGCGTGCACCGTATGTCAGTTAACTGCCCAACGTTGCACCGTATGTCAGTTGGGCAGTGCAATGGGCACACGGTCTGGCATGCGCACATGGGCGCCCATGATCACCTGGGACCGAACATGCATTTGGAGAAGGAGCGATGCAAAGGTTACACCCCTCATGATTGTAGTTGCTTGATCAGTTCGAAGTACACGGCGTATGCGCAGAGGTGCAGCCTGTCGCTGCACTGTGCAACTGACTTGCACGAATCTAGCACGATGTAAGAGTGCACATCTAGCACGTGCCACTGGCATGGGGAACACTGCACTAGGACTGCATGTTTGACAAGCTGCAACTTGGACGACGAGCTTTATCCATCTACTAGTCGTAACTAGTCGGCTTCTAGCCAATGCAATTGGCCCCAAACAACTTAAGTTGCATGTTGCGGTGCAGCGGTACTAGTAGGGGCCAGCTGCGGAGGCAGCCGAAGGAGGCTCAGGGGTCGCACTCATGTGCAAGCGGCGAGCGGCCACGGCAGCATGCACAGCGTCCGCCAGCGTGGGTTCACCGACTGCGAGAGACAGGGGCCGGGCCTGTGCGGGAGAGGGCGTGGCTACCAGGGCCAGCGCGAGGGCGAGTGCTGCGAGGATGCTCATGGTCCGCTGAAAGTGGTGCCGCGGTGTCGGAGAGATGCGGCGGGAGGTGGGGCTGCGGCGGGAGGTGGGGCCTGCAGAGGTTGCACCTGTGAGTCTGCCGGCGGTGGACGCACAATGATGATGCGCATTGGGGCACTGCTGCCTGCTGTGAGCTCTCCAGCGCACGTGGCACGCAGCACACAGCAGCACAGCGCACACAGCAGGCGTGGCACATGCCGAGACGTGATCGTGCTCTGACCATGACCATGCTTATGCTTAACAGGCGGAGCTCTGACCTCAGCTAGCAAACAAAATTCTGGCACAAATTAGAATGATTGTAGCCATCTTGATGTTCAGAGTGTGGTGTGGATCAGCTGGCAGGGGGTACGCACTGGTTGTGCTTGCAGGAGTCGGAGCTGGTGGTACTAGCCGACAATTGGTTGAATTGCAGTGGATCGATGCAAGGGCTGGGAGCAAGGAGATGGTTAGGAGAGGCGGTGTGGCAAGATGAGGTTGATGACTGTGGTGCCTGAACATGGCTTTAATACTGCACGGCTTTGAGCCAGTTCCATGGAGGGATCCCTCGAGTCGTTGGACCCGTGTGCCATGTTCAACCTCTGTCGCAAGAGTGAACAGCAGTGCGCCCCTGTCGTCACTGACCCGTGTCTGCATGCTGCCTTCGATTGTCGTGCGAGTTCGCTCCCAGGTGAGCGCGGAAAAACCGCAAGTTTAGAAATCGCATCGTTTGCATGGCGACCATGTGCAGATTAACGCGTTACTCTGAAAATTGTTGCATTACGGATGCGACGGGCACAGCGTTCACAACGCCGAGAGACCGACGGACTCGACCTGGATCCAGTTCGAACTAATGGAACGCGAGCACGGTCCAGCTGGAAGGCGGCTGGCGAGCCGCGCAGGTGCCTCAGAGCGCAATGCCCACGACGGTGCTGCTCAGCAAGGCAATGGCCTGCCATAGCAATACTCATAGGATGCGCATTGGAGATGTAGGCCTGCAGCTGAGCATCCATGCCCATCCATGCTCCCGAGCATGGAGGGCGAGTGCTAGCTAGCTTCCGATGCACTCAGTTGCGCGGTGCAGCTGCTCCACACTGACTAAAAAAGTGCACTCGAGTGGGGCATCGGCCCGATCGGGCCCGAGGGCGCCGAGAGGTCGTCATGCTGACGCCATCTCCACGCTGTTGCCCTGATGTGTCTCAATTGTACATGTGTGCCCTGAACGCCGCGGCTGGTTTGAGAACTTCGCGTCCCTGACAGAAGCATAGATATATGCGCTAGAACATCTTGCCTCGCATATGATCGGCACTGAGATTCTTGATGTACTGAGTGGTGGTTTGCTGGAAGGAATTTGGATCATGACCGCCCACGCTTCCTGTCAACCCATGAAGATGCCGCATTGGCCTGGAAGTAACAGATTTTTGCCGTCAACGTTTCTCAGTGATACCTCTCAAAGGTTTGACAAGGAAAGGATTCTATATGTTGCCACACTCGTCCAGCTGTCCGCGGGTGTCCACCGGAAGGTCAACGGAGCCTGTCCTGTCCAGACCTGGGCTTTGGGACCTGTGCTGGTCAACATTCGACACTTCGCATCTGAACAGTGCACCGGTCTTATCAGACAAGCTGCTCAAATTGAGGCAGGTGCTCGGGCAACGTGGTTGTGTGTTGCGAGGCACTAGGGCTGCATTTAGGTATGGAAAACTGAAGTGCCACAAGCAACCATTCCAAGGCATATGTGGCCGACGCCTAGACAATCACCACACGTAGCCCGTGATGGTATCACACATACGATCTGCCATATCAGATTAATTCGTGCATCAGAGATGCTCATGGTCGAATGGCACACGCCTCCCGGTTTGGACCAGCCTGAGGGTGCCACACCAAGAATCGGTTCCATGTGTCCTGTAAACCACGATGGTGGTTCGATGGCACCGATGCGTGCACATAGGTTGGACTTTTTGTTGCCCTGCTTAGGTCTGATGTCCCTGCTAGTGGATTGGAAAGCTAGTCTGCCATGAACAGGAAATCACTCCAGGTGCATGGTATTCAGCCTGTGAATGCGAAGGCCAACCACTGATGTCGACTATGGATACTGGTGCAGCAAACAAATACACCAAGTGAACATGGCTCAGTTCTCATGAAACAATCTTGTAAATTTTCACCCATTTAATTTCAATTGAACTAATTCCCTCACAAGTGGCTGTTGACGTACACGACACATTCGGCTCGCATGCAAATTCTCACAACATGGTCAACAGACTTGTGCAAATAGCAATTACACCCTAGCTCGACATGAAAGGATCATCAAGCCAATCACACCAGCCTATCCGACCCAGCTCCGGCCATCACCATTCATACTTCCACCGAGGATGCAGTACATGCAAAACCGCAATATGTCCTCGACCGCTCTCACTCCATCTACACATTGCGAGGTGCTTTCTACGCAGAGCAGCAGACAAGTCACTGTATCATCTCGAAACCCACTAAGCAGCATCGCTGCTTAGGCTCCGCCATTATCTCGTCACTCAGCACCACCACGCCTACTCTGTTCTCCTTGCAGCACAGTCTGTGGGCGGGGCAATAGTCGTGTCTGCATGCCACTGGACCCAACACGTCCGCTGCATGAACTCACGCACACGACCACCACCCCGCCCTGCTGCGCCTGGGCACTGGAACAACCCTCCAGTCACGCAGGCGCGCGCGTCCTCCCCACCGCGTGCCCACTGCGACCACCACCACGCGTGCGACGTCCACCACGCGTGCGACGTCCTCCCGGGCGCAGGCGCGCGCGTCCTCCCCACCACGGGAGCGACACATGAGAACAGTCCACCATGACACAACCAGCCATTCGAATTCTATCACCACCACCTACCCCATGCCATCTGATCGCACGCAGCACACACGCAACAACCAACCACCAGCACCCGTTCCGGCTCTCAGCACTGATGGCCACCAAAGAACCCGCATCTGGATCCTCCTTGCTGTGCTAGGGCATGCTAGCTCCCCACTGCGCACTCAACGCGCAGCTAACGGCTGCACTGCTGAGGATGCGCAGCTGGGGAGGACGAATTCATATGAAATCAAACTGTACACAAGAAACACGCGCCCAGCCTCTGCGCTGGCCTGCGGCGCTACCATCCACGGTGGCTCTGGAATGCCACTGTGGATGGCTTGCTATGTGTACCCGGCACAACTACCGGTCAGCCTACACTTCCAACAGGCCCTTCCGACGCAGCACTGGATGCGAATTGAGCCATCCGGTGCAGCGCAGCGGAGGAAGCCGCGGCAGTGTCGGTGCGCGTCAGAGCATCAGCGACGCGCCTAACGAGGTCGCCGCATTGATCGACACGTCCGTGAAGGAACCCCCGGCGGCGCTCGCGACCGCATACACCGGCTGCAGCGCGGACTGCACCCCAGCAGGCACAGCAGCCTCGTCCAGCCCGAGGTCGGCGCGCAGCTGCAGGCCCTCCACGACGCAGCCCATCGCGCCGAGGCTCAGCAGCGCGAGGCGGCCGCCGGGAAGCAGCCGCCGCGTGCTGCGCACGTCGGCCGCGCCGGCGCGGCCCTCCCGTGCCGCCCACGCCAGTGCTGGCGGGAGCAGCCCATACAGCGCCGTCATGCCGTACGCGCCCGCGACGTGTGTCGCCGTCATGAAGATGTCAGAGTTGGACAGGCTCATCGCCGTCGGCGGCACGAGCGTCAGCAGCACGGCGGCTAGCTGCGGCGCGTCGAGCTTGTACTCTCCCTCCTTCTCCGCGTCTGTGCGTGCTGTGCGTGCTGCGCGATCGGCCGAGCGGCGGGGGAGCCGCGGGAGGCTCGGCAGCTGCACGCTGGGGAGGGTGGTGTGGTTCCGGAGCTTGGTGCCGAAGAAGGAGGAGAGTGAGAGGGTGGTGCCGATGGCGGAGGTGGCAAGGGCGGCGAGGGAGAAGGTGGCCAGGGCGGTGCCGGCAAAGGGGCCGCCCGTGGCGATGAGGACGTCGACGGGGTCGCCGACGACGGTGGGGCCGACGAGGCCGAGGGTGACGGCTTCAAACGCGACAAACATGCCGAGGGGGATGGCGGAGCCGAGGAGCAGCGCGGCGAGGATGTGGCTGCGGCGCCAGCCGAGGAACTTGCAGACGACGGGGATGAGGTCGTGGTAGACGAGGGAGAGGAACATGATGGGGAGCGTGTCGGTGATGTCGGCCCAGGAGGCGTGCGAGAGGGGGTCGGTGGCCCAGGGCATGTGGGAAAAGCCGGTGCCGACGACGACAGCGAAGACGACGAGGAGGAGAGCGGTGAGGGCGCGGTTGGATTTCTCGGCGAGGGGGGTGCCGCCGGAGATGAGGGCGGCGGCGAGGGGGGCGGTGAAGAGGAGGGGGCCAAGGGGGGCTGCGGCAGCGGGGAGGGAGGAGGAGATGAGCTCGCCGGCGCGGGAGGTGTAGGCGAGGAGAAGGGTGAAGGACATGGTGAGGTAGATGGAGGAGACGGAGGCCTCGGCGACGGAGCCGAGGGTGAGGCGGGTCATGTCAGCAAGGAGGATGGGGGGGATCGTGGCTTGGGGGTCGGCCTTCGAAAGCTTGCGGTGGCAGGCCAGATTCACCTGCGAGGGTGCTCACGGGTCAGGGACGGCACGAACGGGGCCTGCACGTGCTAGTTTGCCAAGGTGCCCGGGTTCCCGAACGTGGGCGTGGATCTGGCACAGGTCGTGACGGTGTAGTGGACGCACTGAACTACAAGCTTGACTGAAGTGCCTGTTCAAGCGGAAAGGGCAGTGACCTGCGGTGGCCACATCGATGCGAACGGTGCGAGTAAGCAGTAGTAGAGCTCAGCGACGCTCCGGGATGGTGCAGTACAGCGGCTGCAGTACTGAGCACGTGCGCTCGAGGTTCATCTGCGTCAGCAAGAAAAAACGCAGTAGGGCGCTCACCTCTACGAGCAGCAGCGCTTCGAGTTGCAGAACAGCCCAGCATACTAGCAGTAGCGTAGTAGTTGGGCCGAATCCTGTTGAGTGTGTGACGGCGGGGAGCGCGAGGATGCCAGCGCCAACTGCAGCGGCACTACGTGGGTCAAGCTGGTCAGCCGCGCTGCACAACAAATCGAGTGCAAACCCACACCGCGGTACCATATGTTGCTTAGTGGGTCTCACCTGTACTCCCTGTCACTAACCCTGCTCCACCAATGATAGCGCCCAGCGTGTTGGTCTGCTTCGTCGCTGCTTCATGCTTGCTGGGTGCAGCCGCGTGCACAACTAGCCGGCAGGGCTTTGTTTGAGCAGGTCGGTCATTATTATTAGATACAGAGAAACTTCTTGCCTGCACGCTGACAGTGGTGACATGACTTGGGGGCTTCACGAATGCGCGTACACGCAATTCACGCACCGCTAAACGCACACGCCGGGCCCAGTGCCCCATATGGACTGCATATAAGTACGTTGGCGTTGCTAAAGCTGCTGATATTGCCAGAATGTATTTCGGGCTGACCGCAGTGCCGTCCTCGTCACTGCACGTTCGCGCATGAGAACAAAAAATCGACATTGCCCTGGAGGCGAGAACGCGCAGCAGGGAATGCCACATGTTCACAGAATACATCATACATTCACTATGGAGGCACATATTGACGTCTCGAGGGATACATGTGAACCAGGGCGTTGTTCGCGTGAGCAACACTGCTATTTGCAGACAAGAGAGTGTTTGCATCCTCGTGGACCACTGAGCAGCAAATATGTACAAAATAGGCCGTATAGCGATGGTCGTAGCAGCAACGCACCCGTGGACGGCAGTGTCTGCGAAACACCGAGCAGCGTACTCCCACTGCTTCCGTATTGGACGATTTATTCATACGGGGCTAGCTGCACAATATCAGGCTCGTCTATACGTTATCAAGTATCAACGAAATGTCTCTAGTGATGTTGAGCTTCAATCTTCTCCTGTGAAGCTGGCTATTTGTCTCGTATGCCGAACGCGAACTTTTGGCGTTGTTATGGAATTCGAAGTAGACTAATTGTGTGGTGGTCTGCAGGTAAGATGGTGATGTAACGATAGTGTATGTCAAACAGGCAGGCATGTTATAATCCACTGCGAAGGTGCCCCACAGGGCCCTTTCCAGGTAGTGACCTTCAAGGCGACGTGGATCCATGAGGTCGATCGCTGATCCGATATAACGAGGTTGTGCCGCGGTTCGCGTTGTCCACGAAATAAGATCCGGCCGGGCCCCGTACCGCCACGGCTCAGATATCAGGAGCTGGGGGTGCAGAATCACACGTATCAGTATATCAGCCAAGGCTTTTGACACTTATTACATTGCTAACGGCAAACAGTGTTCGAATCAGTTCGGGGCAACTGGAGTAGACCTACATGTACAGGACCTTTCGAGCAAAAGCGTACCGTGTGTTAACGTTCAGAGTCATCATGCACACGTGCAGTGCTCACTCGCGAGGCTGCTGGCATTGCAGCTGCGCATATGCATGGTCCCTTTCCCATTGTTGTGCTGTATTTATAACATTCAAAAGCGATTTTGGACTGCTCAAGTATACGCAGCTACAAGTAGACCTCTAGAGACGGTAGCCAATTGCAATGCCGCGCGCGCGGATGGATCCGCGACCACTGGTCACATATGTTGCAGCTGCACTGCAGTGTGGGACTGTGCCCGGCAAGGGAGCGTCGGCAAATCTCAGTGTTCACATCGGTGGCCAGGATGAAACTGTTGTAAGCTCGACGGTCCCTCGAGGCCTAGCTATAGGTATGCCAGACTCAGAACCAAAGGCCTTGCGCGTGTCCGCGGTACACCAGCCGATGCTGACTAGCACGGCTGAGCGTGACGGCTCCATTGGCAGAAGCGTGGTTTCCCGAACTTTCTTCCGTGTGCAACTTTAGGCTTTCTTGCGCTGACGTGATACGATTGATACACCTGCCCTGTATTCCATTGTGAGGAGTCTATACTGTGAACCAATTTATTTGAAAGCTGAACCCAACTGACCGTCCTCTTTTGCTACCGTCCTCTTTTGCTAACAATAATGATGTGTAAACACAGGAAAAACTAGGTGAACGTTTAATGACACCACGTTGATTGAGTGCGGACGCGTGCGGATGTGCGATATTCAAGTGTCAGTTGACGCAGTCGCGTTCAAGCCGTGTTCACCTGACGCCCTCCCGTGTGTGTGGGCAACAAATCCGGGTTCACCATGTGACTGGCGGGGTACGTCACGAAACTTTGGACTTCCGACATACGAAAAGCCGCAGATTTAATGTCAATGAGAGATGAAAGTGTAGATGACAGTGCATGCTGGATCATGCGATGGCCATGACGTGTACTGGGAACTGTCCCTGCTTCAAACTAGAGCGACCGGATAGAGCAGCCCGTTGCAAACACCTGGACGAGCTGACACCACTTTGGACACAGAAAACGACAAAGTTAAATATGCAAAAGATTGCTCACTGTCGCAGCTGTTTATCCGTGCAGTCCGAGATGATGTCCGTGCGAGGAGAACAGCGAGAAGAATAACCGGGACATGCCCGTCGGCAAGCAATGAGTACCTTCTGTGCGTGGTAACATCCATGAAGCACTGTGTCGATGCCCTGCGTATGCATGAGCTCGTGCTGTTCTTTTGTTTGCGCCAGCTGATCTTGTCTGCGTACACACAAACGTCGCAGTGTGTTGTCCACTCTCACTGCGTGGGGTGTTTTGAGACAAGCAGGCCACTGCAACACAACACTGTTTGCAAGGAGGCTACACAGGGTCACTGACTGAAATCGTGTAGCATGTCGAGCACTCCATGGGAGGGGCTGCTGACACGGGTACAAACACAGACTCTCATTGCCACACACAGCCTCACGCCTTTAACACAGGCCTCACCTGCGGTAGCGACTGGCTGTTGCGCCCATCAAACCAACCATAAAGAGGTGATACAATGCAGCCCTCCAGGCACCAAATGAGAGCCTGCAGTGCCCCCATGCCCACAATGATGCACGCCACAGTCACAGGTTACTGTCACTCGTGACTACCCTCCCATCCACTGCCCTCCACCAGCCCTGTCCCTGCCCTCCTTTGCTCCATGGCAGACGAGTCTTCACTAACTGAGCAACAAATGCTGCACGTGCCGAACCTCCTGAATCAACTGATTCACTCTTTTGCAGCCACACTCAGCAGCCCGCCTCCTCTCCTCCAGGTCTGCAGGCACGCCCTCAACGCCGGTCCTCAAGAGCAGCACCAGGAGAGCAGCACGGCCGCAGGCCTACAGGTGCCTGTGGTCTGTCACCCGGAGATCGACGCAGGAGCCCACTAGCGAGGGCAGCAACGCGGGCAAGCAAGCAACCGAATCCCAGCAGGCGCCTGTGGTCTTCCTGTGGTCTACCTGTAGTGTGCCGGGCACCACCTGTCTGACACCCGAGGGCCGGCCGCTCACCACTCACCACACCACTCACCACTGCCATGCACGGGGGCCACTCACCACTCACCACTCACCACACCACTCACCACGGCCATGCACGGGGGCCACCACTCACCATGGGCCCCAGTCACATGACCATGACTACACCTCCGGCCGCCCACCACATGTTCGCCCACAGTCTACCCCCAGGCCATGGTCGCTGCTTGAGTTCCTCGGCCATGTGGCCTCTGCGGATGGGGTGTCCATGCATATGAAAAAATCTGACGCACTGAAGACACAGGCTGCATGCACTGTCTACATGCACTGTCGGAGTGCCCCCGGCAGTGCCGCTTTGTGCAGCGCATGCGATCGTGACCCCCGCCACGAGCCCCTCCAGCCGCAGCAGTCAGTCATCTTCCCCTGTGCCACGACGGACCGCCGTGCGGGATCTCGCATGCAGGACTGGCATCCATTCATACACGCTGTGTTATGCATGGCTCATGTGCCGCTCCTGCCTGGATGTGGGTGACCAACGTTACAGGAGTATGCTCCAAAAAGCAGTACAGCATCAAGATAGGCAAGCATGGCAATGCATGAAGCGCATGAACCATGGCCGAATGCCGTGCACAAGCTGAGACAAAACAGCTTCAGTAGTGCGCTGCAGTCTCCTCGAAACGTTCTCTCACTCCATTCCCTGATCCCTGATCTGGGTTGACAGCACTTCAGGCACACGCTGGCCTGCGTTCACCAGTAGCCAAGACTCTGCAGGGTTCATGCCCCTGATTCCCCACCGCCCGCAGCCTCCGCCAAACCCCTGGCGCCCCACAGGTGCCTTTCACGTTCTTCTCCTCTCCTCATCTATGCACGCAGCGCATCCACACTTTAGCATGCCGCGCCGAGACACACCCCCGCACTCCATGCTGCTTCATGCTGCTGCCACGCTGCCATGCCGCAGACGGTGGCCAGGCCTTTGCCCCAAACCCTACGCACCAGTTCCGCCGCGGCCGCCCTTGCCCTCCGCGGCCGCAGCCGCCGCCTTCTGCTCCTCCGCCTCCGTGCCCACCACGATGCCGATGCCCTTCGTTCGGCCCTCGCGGAACACGAAGCGCGTGCCGGCGGAGAGGTACTCTGGGTGCTGCAGGAAGCGGAACCTCACGGTCGCGCGGTCGCCGCTGCGCAGCCGCTCCCGGTCCATCGCAATGACGCGCGCGGCCTGCCGCACGATCTCGCAGTGGATCATCGCCTGGTACCGCGGCTGGATGGTGGTGGCATGCGTGAGGATCGAGATGTCCGCGTCAAACTCCCAGGACGCCGCCGGCCGGAGGTCGCGGTGCACGAGCACCATGCCCTTACGCACCGCGTCGCGCTTCACCTGCACTCGTGCGTGGGCATTGTTTTTTCATTTTTGGCACAAATTTACGTTTTTTCATGCAGGTAATTGTACATGTAATTACTTGTCATAGCCGATTTGGCCATTGACACCTCCGGCAGACCGGGGCCCAGGAGGCCATTCGTATTGGTATTCAGCGGCGATCCAGAGAACCATGCATATGTGCAGGTGGTCTGTGCATGTGCGCGTTGTGGCGGTAGACATGGCAACTGCTTGCAGAGTGAGGCTTGCCAGAGTTCCGCAGACGGGGGCGGAGCAGTACACATGTCGTCCGCGGCAGTGTTTCCACGGCGGAGCGTGCATCCGTGTGGATGGTTCAGTTCGCAGCAAGAGACAGAGAGGTGGTGTGAGAACTTCACTGAGAAGCATTGTGCATGCGTGTGGAACCTCAGCTGTGTGGGAGGCAGCAGGAGGCCTAGGGGCCAGCATGGCCCCGGGTGCCCTGGCTCTTGGGCTGCACCCGCGGGAGAGCGGGAGCGCGGTGCGTGGCGAGGGCGCACCTTCTTCAGGGCGACAGCGGCAGTCTGGCCCGCGGCCGCCTCGGGGACTGCGAGCCGCTTGTAGTGGATGGACTTGATGGCCACCGGCGCAAACGAGCCGTCGGCGATGCTTGGCCCAAGCATTAGCGGCGTCTGCACAGCCGCTCCCGTGTCAGTTTATGATTAATGTTTATGATTAATGTTTATGATTTATCTTTTTTTATCTTTTCATTTTTGTAATGACGCGTGTAGAATCTTGCGAGACTGTAAACATCCACAGAAGCGCCCAATCGAAGGGGTGGGACCAGTCCTGGTTCGAAGGACGTCGTATATATTTGTCACTGGGCTATTGTCACTGAGCGTACTGTATGGCTCATGACAGAGATAGTGCCGGTGCTGCTTGCAGTGTGACAGCAGCGCAACGGCAAACATACGAAGGCACGCAAGACAGTGCAGCGGGAATCGGCCACGGCGCGGCGGCGAACAGAAGCGGGAGAACTGCCGTCACACACCCCCTCCGCATGCATGATTGACGTGCATGTGGGTATCTCGGAGATATGAGGGGTGGGCAGAGTGGCCCAGAAAGTAGGGCTCCACGGGTGCCAGCAACAACGACGACAGTGTTCGGCGAAAACGGACAGCAGCTGCCGGAACGAGATGCCGGAACGAGATGGTGAACGTGCGAGTCGGGGGCCGCAACCAGGGAGCAGGTGTGGACGAGTTACACTGTGGTACATCAAGGCCTCAGCAGCGCCGAGGGAAGAAAGCAGGGAACAAACCAAACAAACAATCACAAGCAGCACGGTCACCGTCCGCAGCAGCATGATCCAGCTGTGGATGTGTAGGGGCATCAATGGGTATTGCAGCATGCATGCAGGCCGCGCACCTGCAGGTTGAGCCGGCCCTTCTTGATCGTCCCCGCGACCACCGTGCCGACGCCCGGCACGCCGAAGGTCTCGTCGATCATGAACTCCAGCGGCTCGCCCTGGACGTCGCCCCACCGCCGCCGCAGCGGCGCCAGGTCCACGAACAGCCGCAGCAGGCTCAGCCCGAGCCCCGTCACGGCGGACGTCAGGAAGATCGGCGCGAGAGACTCGGACGTGATGGACAGCGCGCACGTCAGCACGTCCTGCACAGCACGCACGTCAGCACGCAGCACGCGCAGCACACAGCAAGTAAACCACAATGGCGCGCAAGGTGAGGCTGGTGCCACGCAGCTGGTAGGGGAGCATGCACACAGCACAGCACGTCTGCGCGCTGAAGATCCCGTGACCCTGCAGAGCGCAGACACCAGAGGGCAGCATGCATGGCAGCGGGAAGCACGCTGGGCAGACACCAAAGCGCAGCAGAGCATGGCTGTCGGATCACCGCTACACCTGATGGCGCGATGACGCCACTGACGGGTACTCGATACAGGATATCTAATCCATTGGAGTTGAGGCAGCCGCTGCCACGTATGCATGCAGACCACAGCAGACGAGGCAGGCCGCAGCAGCCTGTTGCAACTCTACTGCTCCGATTAGAACCATAGACACAGACACCTCGCCCTTCAACGTGCTCTTCG
This sequence comes from Ulva compressa, assembly GCA_024500015.1. NCBI lineage: Eukaryota > Viridiplantae > Chlorophyta > Ulvophyceae > Ulvales > Ulvaceae > Ulva > Ulva compressa. Next base: position 7,015 of record JALKAD010000071.1, on the reverse strand, counting down.
TACACAGATGCACGCATATGATAGTCAGTTATAGATACCAGACACGTGCTCTTTGCAGATCCCTCGTTGTTGCGGACTCGCTCCCGCTGCTGCATGTGCACCGTCGTCACACACGGATCAGGTGATACACGTATATGTAAGAATTGATGCCTGTATCTATTCAATTGCCGTGACCGATTAGACCAGTGGCATGTGCATTCTTTGTGCACCAGATGCACCTCATCGGCTGTGCGCGGCGGGGGGCGTGCCTGGACGGTGTTGACGATGAAGGGGCGCTTCTTGACGCCGGGGCGCTTGAGGACCGACGTCAGCTGCTGCAGGCTCTGCTTCAGGATGTGGTCGGGGCAGATGTCGACCTTGGTGACAACGAAGAAGACGGGCACCTTGAGCGCGAGCGCCACGCCCAGGTGCTCCTTGCACATGCCCACCACGCCCTGCATGCTGCGCGCTGTGCTGAGAGTGTGACCGCGCGTACGGTGCAGCAGGGGACAGCGCCAGAGTGGATGGGCAGATGCGGAAATGGGTGGGCAAACAGGGATTTCAAATGAACGGGAGGCGAAGGGCGAGCCTGTGCACATTGGCATGGTGTACAACTTGATTGGCTCTCAATGGCGGCTGGTATCGCTAGATTGCGGTAGCTCCCACTGAGTGGAAGTAAGCTGTCCACTTGCTAACTCGCTCCGCGAGCGAATAACATGAGCGAGGCAATCTAGCAACGGCAGCCGCCCGGATCATGTATCACCCATCGCCCTACATGCAAAATCTGGCTGCGAGAGCGCTACCGGCCAGGCCCGAGTTCGTTTTTGGGAGAACCGGGGGCTATTGGACACGACTTCTGGCTGTAACTCCTTATGACAAACACAGGTTGCTGCTGGATCGGCTGACTACATCCACGTCTCAATGACGCAGGAGATGGTGGCAGCAACGAGAGCGACAGGGAGAGGAGCGACGGGGGGCGGGGGGTGGGGGGGGCGGGGGCGGGGATGCAATTCACCGGGAATGCAATTCCCTGAGAATGCAAATTGTCAGGGTGACAGAGGGTGGAGGAGGAGGGCGAGAGTGCCGTACGGCGTTTGCGCCGACGAGGAGGCAGGCAAAGTCCGGGAGGTGGCCTGTGAGGCCGTATGCGGTGGTCTTGAAGTAGCGCTCGTGGCCGGCGAGGTCCACGAGCGTGACGACCTTGGCGGCGCGTGACACGTAGTCCTGCGACGTCGAGTTCTTGAACGCCACGTCGTTCAGGATCTTGCCCTGCACGCATGCGCCCGTCTGCTGGCTGGGCATGTATTGACGGTATAGTGCATGTATTGATTGCACAGTGCATGTATTGATTGCCAGCAACTGCTCACGATGTGTGAGGTACAAATGTGGGTTGACCGGCTTGCTGAGTAGCCACAACTGCTGTGACAAGCTCCATTTCGTTCGACTCTGCAGTGGTGCCAGCGGTGAGGTCTGAAAAAGCAGGACTGTGAGAGGGTGGTGGCATACCTTGGAGTCAAGGCATAGGTTGTGCTGGCCAATGGCAGAGGTCCGGCCGGATTCGTCTTCGTGTGAGTGCTTGAAGACCTTGGAGCGTGCAGCTCCACGGCCGTTGTCTAGGACGCCTCGTGTGAGGACGCCCACCATTGTTGACTTGCCCGAGTCAACATTGCCTATCACAGCTACCCGCAGCTCCAACGGCATGCGGCCGCCCCCGGTACGACGCCTAACGAGGATGGCTGACGGCTGCTGCTCTGTTGCGGCGTCCGTGGGGGCTGAGGCTGGGATGGTGGCTTGTTGTGTTGGTTGCTCGGATGAGCTGTTACCATTTGTTTTGGATGAGCTCTTCCCTCCACTCTTTTCGGAGACAGGGACCGGGCTGGGCCCGGTAATCTCCGATGAGATGAAGGTAGCATCGGCTTCAACCTGCGGTCCGCGGGCGTTCAGCTCTAGGGCACGCGGGCCGTGACTCGCTGCCACGTTGACATGGCGTACCGGAACTTAACAGCGGACTACTGCGCAAAAGCCAGCCACTCAACAGGGAAACAGTGGTGACACATGTTCTAAATCATCGAGCCTTACCTCATCCGCAACCGCTTTAATTCTTTCCACCAAAACTGCATGTTGCTCGGGACTGAGATCTCCTGAGACAACGCTGCGGCTTCCGGACAGCTGTAGCAGAACTTCCCCCAGTCCCGTCACCTCTGACTTGATTGAGTCCTCTACCACTTGGAGTTCAGCCGCGAAGCGTTGCTCGTCTGTCAGAGACGTACCGTCTAACGCTATGTGCTGCTCCGCGGTGCCTCGGCTCTTGCTTTGGCTGCAAAATCAATGTGACTTGAGAGCACATGTAAGAATTTACAAATGTTTCACTTTCTCTGGTAGAATCCGTGGGTGATCAGATGCCTGGCCTAGGCAGTAGATGCGGGAATCAGTGAACATCCGCGCAGACTCGTAGACACGCAGTAGCGCGCGACGCAGGCTATACATAACCAACACAGGCATTTAAGGAGCTCCCAGGTTGTCAAGGGGGTGCGAAGGAAGCACTCCGACACAACAGCGGACCTTTCGACAACATCCACGTCACAGTCCACGGCCTCCCAGGCTGTGGAGCCTGAGGCCTGCTGAGCAGCTTGCGACAGATGATGCACCATGTCTTTGTCTTGCTTTGACTGTGTCGCGTTTACCTTCTTAACTTGTATGGTGTACAGTACCGTCTCCGTTGTCTTAACCTATCGTCCAGTTGTCTCCGGACGCGCATGAAACAATGCAAACTGCAGTCACTGGATGCGAGCATAGTAAGTATTTTCAGATCTGCCCCATCGTGATACCGGCAGGTGCAAGGACAATTCGTGCACAACTCCCTACGTACGGTACGACACTCAGTAGAAGTGCAGGTTGCACGACCCAGTCACATCGACCCTTAGATATGCCTGCTTAACGACAAATAGCTTGAATTCTGCATTGTATCCCATCGATGCGATCGATCCAAGCACAGAACTAGATCAAGACGCGGGTGTGTCCGCGCGTATGTTGCCACGGCTGGACACGGTCAAGGCGCCTTCACGGCAGCTCCACTCTGCCGCAAGCTGCACTCATACCTCAGCACTGGCCAGACATACGTGAACAGTGGCTCATCACGGCCACTGCCGTTGAGTTCTGTTGACACAACGGCCATGCTACACAGAAGAGTCTGATATCTTCAACTGCAGAAGGATTTCTGCCACTTGAGATACGCTTCGCTATGAGCAAGCTCACACCGAGGCTACAGCGTCCACTCAGCCACAGCTTCTCCCAAGCACCACCTGCGGCACGAATCTGTGGGTCCGCGAGTGCCATACCGCTGAAAGCAAACTGGGCGAAGTTCATGCTGAATTACACAAACATAATCTAAATGCGCATTGGCCATGGCCGCGCACCGGGCCGAGGGGAGCACAGCTGTTCAGCACAGGGAGGTCCGCTAGCTGTGTCCAACGCACATGATAGTTGGAGGCGCTTGTGCTGCCGTCACTTGAAGGCGTCAGGTTGGAGGCGTCAAGTTGGATGGGCCAACTCGGAGGTGTTTGTGTCGCCGTCAGGTATCCATATGGGACTGCTTTGTGCGTGGGTTAACATTTGCAATTTGCTCAGGGGTCCCAAGTGGGGGGCAGGTCAAGGTGCTGTTTGAGGAGTGGCTTGGGTGCCTAGATCTAGAGGCTGCTGCAGACGACATGTGATGATGCGTGTCCTAGTGGGAAGTGGTCGTATCGATTCTGGTCAGTGCACGATGGGAACTCTGGCAGAGCGGCAGACGGGCGGAGACTGGCGCCCGACGCCATGTGCGCATGCCTGTTGCTACTAGTTACGGCTGTGCGCTGTGCTGTGTGCTGCGCTGACGCATGACGCCATGTGTCTGTACAGATGCCCTCTGCAGCCATGATGCATACTATAGTAGCTAGTAGATGATCATCTGTGCTGAACAGCTGGATGTGCCGTAGAATGTGCCAGAAGTAGGGGGGTTCGAGTCCAAGAATGCCGCAGCCAATAAGCCAAAAAAGAAACACACATAAAATACCAATCGGGCATAACGCCAAACCCAAACGCGCATCAGCCACAGCACCCCTGCAGGGGCGGAAGCACGGTCAACACACCCTAGTCAACACACCCTAGTCAACACACCCTAGTTAATACACCCTAGTCAATGCACCCTGGTCAATACACCCCAGTCAACACACCCTAGTCAATACAGCCTAGTCAATGCACCCTAGTCAATGCACTACAGTGACCCCGCCATCATGATGTGTCTCTGCTTTGGCCGGGTTCACTGCCAGGAGCGGCATTTGCATGTGTTACACGGTGATAGATCTAGGACCGAGCAGCGCCGAGGCAACAGACCAGGCAACACGCAAAAAGACAGACAGCCCATCGCAAGTACCAAGGCTACTCTCCGCACGAGCTAATGCCAGAACGTCGCTCAAACTTGCGCTGGCATGAAAGCAAACACACACGTGCGCATGCACACACACACACACACATACACACACAGACACACACAAACAACGCATGAACCGAGCGCAGCACCGCGCAGTACCACACACTCCATGCGCACCCCAAACACAGTCAGCAAGCTCCAGGCCCACTGGCGGGCGCCTACCCGACACCATCAGGCTACACGGGCGCGCAGCCGCGCGCTACGGCCATCTCCGAAGCCGCGAGGCACCGGTCCCAGGGGCCGCAGCCACAGCCAGGCTGTACGAGCGGTGGCCGGGAAGGGGGGCAGAGGGGAAATGGCGGTCGTGCGCGGGCAGGAGGGAAGAGGGAGGGAGGAGGAGGGACGGGGGGGGGGGGGCGGGGGATCAGAGCTCAACGGGCAGAGGCGGGGGGAGGCCACGACGCAAGCCTATGCGCGATGGCCCGTCAGCGCCGGCAGGCCGTCCGTGGGGACAGGAAGGCCCGCCAGCAGCGCGCGCCCGACGAGTCTAGCGCGGAGGGGCGCGGCCGCCCGGGCTTGTCGCGCCAGCGCTCGGCACAATGTTGTGGACAGGTCGCGCATGGCATTCAGCAGAAAAGTGCGTTTGGACACCGCGCCGTGCCCCGCCGCTATCTCCGCGATTGTCTGGAGGAAGCGGTACGCATCCCGCCCAACCCTGCCATACGTCTCATGCACGAGCGGGATGAACTGGGCGGCACCTGTGATGGCGCCATACTTGTCGTGCTTTTGCCGTTCGCCCTTCTCAGCGGTCGCGCCAGCCTCCCGTGCCGCCCCGCGCACATGCGACCTAGCAAGCGGGTGCATCACCTTCACTTGCATTTGCATGTGCAGGTACACGTACATGCGTGTTGCAAACATGGATGCTGTCGACAAGATACAACCCGTACACGCACCACACGCACCTTTGTCCTCTTTGCGTGGCCATGTATTGGTCAGCTGCTGTTGGCGGACTGTTTGGCTGAGCGTCTCGCATGCACCAGTCGGGCTCATGCATACCCGGCAGCGACCAGCCTCGAAGGCCATCAAGCTATCGAGATGCTGTGCTCTGCCTGCAGTGGCGAGTTCGCGGTAGTGGAGCATATTACGTTAGCGGTACACTCTGAACAAATGGCACATGAGGTTTGCGTGTTACCTGGTCTGTTGCCTCGGCGCTGCTGGGTCCTAGATCTATCACTGTGTAACACATGTGGTGCACATCTGCAAAGTGACCACCGGTGTCTGTACCGTGTTGCCGAGTTGCTGCATGCAGCTGCGCGCTGCTTCGAGCGCTAGCAGCAGCCTTTGAAGCAACGCTGCAATCACCAACTTCGAGCAACAACAGCACTGGAGGGTATGCCCCAAGGCTGACACTGCTCATGCCCGGTCGCGTATGCCGTCGCTCGAAAACCGCTTGCCTCGACTTGTCCCTCCGACACCACGTCCTGTTGTCCACGATCGTGATTAGGTCTGATGCAGTTATCCAAGTGATAATCTGGTCCGAGTAGAAATGTTGCTGTGCGCATGTGCCCATGGCCCACGAATTGGCCCGAACATCGCGGCAGCTGGTCCGTCTAGCTTTCGACGGACGTCTGGGACCAGCAAAAACGTATGCAAGTTCAAGCACCGCCGTGAATACAAATGCTACGCAGCCGCTGCCGTTCAAGATGATCCATTCAGCGGTGACCCAGGTGAGAATTTTCTTCGGCTGTGCAGTCGCTGACGACGCTGGCACTGTTTCACACGCGCTGTCTGTGCAGAGATGCAGAAGGCTCTCGACGAGAGCTTCGACATGATCCAAGAGATTCTAGAGCATGTTTGTAACAACATGGTGGCAGAAAACGCGGTGGCCTTTGTCACCGTCTCGCCTGCAGACCAGACGGCAGCCAAGCTGATGAGCCAAGCGGTGGAAGAGAGGCTCAGCAAATTCAACCAGATGACGCTGCACACCATCCACAGCCTGCTCGCGTCACCCACTGTGAAACAAACTCCGCAGACTCAAGTCCTTCTCGAGATGATGAAGGCAGAGATCCTGAAGCAAGCAGGCAATGCACTGCCAGTTGAGCTGCAGACACTGGACCGTCTCATCGTCGAGAAGGACGACGACGCTCGGACAGAGATCATCAACGTGTGCTCCTGACGATTCATTGCTCTCGTGTGTTTGTTTTGAGATGGCGCTCGGCGTGCTCAGTAGTGTTGCAACCATCCCAATGTTGAAACGCAGCATTTGCACAGCTGAGCCACTCCTGGCACCTCATGCAGACGCTCGGCCATGCTAGCCCGGCGTCACCTCCCACCACTGCCTATATTTCAGTCTTGCTTCAATGTAGATGGTCCTGGTGGATCGATTGGGCGCCTCGATGCCGGATGCTGTGCAGCTTCATCCAGCCATCCTCTTTGTACACAGTGACTCTGCTCTCCTTCCACATTGACTCTCTGCACACCTGTTACACTGCGCACAACGGCTCTCCACTCATTGGCCCGTTATGCATGGGCTCTCTCTCCACACTGACTCATTACACACTGACTCTTTACACATGTTGTCTGTTCACACCGCGACCCTTGCAAGGGTCAAGGCCTTGACACGAAGAC
>JALKAD010000008.1:227794-239135 GCA_024500015.1 Ulva compressa | reverse complement strand
ATGCTTTGCTCATGCTGTGCAGGACACCGCAGAGCATGTGGCACCAGCACGCACAGCCAGCACACCGCCTGCAGAAGGCATCAGCGCTGGTGGGGCAGCAGAGACGGTCTCAGCGCAGCCCGTTACCGGACAGAAGCTCGACCCAACCACAGTGCCCTCACCGTGCCCCACATCTCAGCACACCAGCAAGGCTGGCCCTCAAGCCACAGCTGCCGCTGCCACCACCGTGGCCACCTGCGCAGTCAGGTCTGCGCCGGAACGAGCTGCTACAGCAACTGAAAGGCTGTCTCCCGCGGTCGCCTCGCCGGCAGAGCGACCCGCTGGCGAGGCGGCCGACGCCGAGGAACGCCGCGGTTGCGATGTCTGCGGCTGCATGCTAGCGGTGCGCTGCGGGGAGGGGGAGACGTGCTGTGCGCGCTGCGATGCAGTGCTGCGCGTGGTGCGCATGGCGGGGGGCCTGACAGAGCACGTGCACCTCGCACTGGCAGAGGTGGGTCGGGGTGCTGGGGAGTATGAGGTCCTCGATGCAGCGATGCGGCACCTGCAGGCCGCACGGCCGCCTCTCCTCTCAGGCGGCGGAGCGTGCGATGTGGCGAAGGCGGCGGCACGCTGTGCGCACGGTGAAGGGTCACTGCCGGGGCCTGCCCCCTCCAGCGTCATGACCCGTGCGCAGCGTGCGCGGCAGGCGCAGCGGGCCGGCGCCGTGCCTGCCGAAGACGCGCAGGGGAGCACAGCAGCGGTGCGGCAGAGTGGGGCGGCTGTTTGCCGCCGCGCGGGCGCGCCGCCGGCGGAGAGCGGGCTGAGAGGGGGTGTGTGCGATCAGAGGGGTTCACGCAGCCCCCCAGCGGCCTGTTGTGCAACAGTAGGTGGTCGGGGCTGTCCTGAGCAGCCAGCAGCGAGAGCGGCACATGAATCAGTCAGGGCAGGTGGCGACGTGTCTGTGAAGCGCGATGCGAACGAAGGGTTGTCTTCCCTAGCGAGGGACCTCCTGGCTGCCGCGGCACGCGCACGCGTTAGGCCGCAGGCCACAGCAGCGGTCCCTGCCGCATCAATTCCGCCGCGCGACGTGGACGCTGCGCCGCCTGATATGCGATGTCGCAACGCCGAGAAGCGGGGCGGGGGGCCTGCGGAAGCGGGGATCGTGAGCCCGGTCTCAAGCCCATGGGACTCCGGGTCTCTGGGCAGCGACGCCCTGGGCAGTAATTGCTCGTCGTGGCCGTGTGACAGCACTGGAGAGCAGCAGCGTGCTGATGACGCTGTGGCAGTGTGTGCGGACAGCGAGTGCATGGACGCCATGCATGACACAGCCATGGCAGGGGCAGACGGCGGCGGGTGTGCGCCCCCCGCTGCCGAAGTCCATCACGCTGGCGGTGAGCGCACAGCGGCGGTGCGCGATGTGGAGGCGGTCGAGCCTCTTGCACATGACATCGAGGTGCTGTCGGACAGCTTCCCGGAGGTGTCACTCGGCATGTCGGCGGACGTGTGGACGGACGATGAGGCAGAGTGCCGCCAGCAGTCGCCGGCGTGGCATGTGGTGAAGGGGTGCGGGCTGGCGTCAGTGAAACAAGAAGACATCATTGAGGAGATGCTCGAGTGTGGGGCACCGGACGATGCGAGCTGCGGGGGCAGCGAGGGCGACGATGAGGCGCAGACGGGCCTCGTGGAGGTCTACATCGATGAGGACCTGGTGCTGGCGGAACGGTGGCGGGCCTTTGCCAAGTTCCACGCCCTCGCCGGCCTGCACCGCCGCATTGCGAAGTGTCTACAGGTGGGACCTCCTCTCCCCTCTCCCTGCATACCTCCGCCGTCAAACGAGTCGGTTTGTTTGCTGTACGGTTTGTACCGCAGGGTGTGTGCCGTGTTGTGTGTACGGAGTTCTGCACTGCTGCGGGTGCCAGCTGATGCAGCAGGTGTGCCGCTGCGGTCGGCAAAGCTGCCTTGGTCGGGAGCCTGCCTTGACTGCTCCTGGGGCTGCCGCAGACCGTGCCCACCTGGCCCGCTGCGAGGGCCGCCCATAGTGATCGTGCCACCCAGTGCATGCATTGCCCTTCGCCCGTGCTGCCATTGGCAATCACCACAGCCGATTTCTCAGACCGTTCACCCGTCACCACACTAACAGCATAATCACAGGCGAACACCTGCCCCCTGCAGCGTGGTGTGCCAAGTACAGAGAATCCTCCTGAGCACCGTGCAGTGCAATCTCTGCCAGCAACCCGTGCAAGCCACGCAGCACGCAAAGCACAGCACACAACGTGGGGCATGCATGCAGGGTCAGCAGTATATCTACTGCGGTGACATCACCGCCGGCGTGGAGGCCTTTCCCATCCCCGCCATCATCGACGACCCCGTCGGGCTGCGCGCTAGCGGGCTCGGCCCGCCGCCGCTCTTTCCCCCCGGCTTTCTGTATGCCTCGAACCCTGCCGCGCTGCCGATGACACCGGCGGCGCGGCGCTTCCTGGACGCCGTGTACCCACCCTGGTTCCCCGCTCCGCTGTGGGCGGGCTGCCGCAACACTGAGGGTGTCGGTATGCTTTACCCCCCCTCCCCCTCCTTTTCCTGTGTCATCATGCCTCCTGCTCACCCCATTGCCCACTGCAGTACTGTGCCCTGGTGTATGGTGTATTTAGTTCAAGTGAGTTTCTTTGGTCTGTGCTCGCACCGTGTAGAACGGTATACGACGGCGCGGGTGGTGCACCGTCTTTGGCCTCATCTGAGCCTCATGCAACACTCAGCTTAGGCTGCTCCGGCCCGCAGCCAAGCACCATATGTCCGTGCTGTGTGCTGGCTGCTGTGCCAGCTTGGCGATATGTTGTGACTGCCATGCTCTGACTGCCTTGTTCGGCTGCCGTGTGTGGCCTGTCCTGTCCTGACTTCTGCGCTTTGACCGCTGGCTGCTGACTGCCGTGCGGTGTGCTGTGTGCAGAGGTGGCCCGCCTGCGAGAGGAGGGGTCGGTGCGCCTCGACAGGAACGGGCAGCTCGAGGCGCTGGGCAACCACACGCCCCTCGTCGAGTGCGCGCACGGGTGCGCCTGCGCCCTGAAGTCGTGCGCCCCCCATCAAGTATCTTGCATGGTAGCTTGCCTCTGTCAGTTCGTCAGTTCGCCAGCCGTGCATGCCCTACTCACTCACATACACACGCTGGTACACATGGCGTCACGAGTGAATCGAGATGTGTTTGCCCCAGTGCAACCATGGCAATGGCAAATGCTGGGCCATGTGAACCGCAGCGTGTGGCATAGCACACAGCACAGCACACCTGCCGCATCAGTCTCAGCACCTCACCATGCTCAACCACTGGCGGCTCCGCTACAATTTGTCCCCCTTTGCCGCTGCCGCAGCGATCACAGCGTGTGATGTTTGATCATAGCACAGGTGCCACTCGCTCGCCCGCTGCCATCCCTGCAAGCCGTGCGCGTGCACATGCAGGGTCACAGCCCGTGGCACATTCCTGCCGCTGCAGCTGTTTCTGCACCAGAACCCGGACGGCTCGCCGTCGCCCATCGGGTGGGGCGTGCGCTGCGCTGTGGACGTCGCGGCCGGCACGTTCATCGGCGCGTACACCGGCGTGGTCGCCGTGAACGCCGAGGTGCCCCCCGGCAGCCGCTACGCGGTCTCCCTCGACCACTACGTCAGCGCGTGCGCCGCCGTGCGCCGCCGCCCGGACGACCTCCCGACGGTGTGCGCCCCGGCCGCACATGCATGCATGTCCACCACGCAACCTGCGGACAGCGCGCGCCGCGCCGCGCCGTGCCGACCGCGGGCGCACATGCATGCCGGTCACCACATTCGGAGCAATGCTGCAGGACAGCGGTGTATACCGGGAACCACGCCAGTATATCTGCTCAATACATGACAATCTGTGGTACATTGTGATGCTTGTCCGTGTCGAGTGCCCTGGGCGGTGGCATTCTGCCGTGTTGGTGTTGCCGTAGCCGCTCGCGCGCATCTGCGACGCGTGGACGTGCTGGTACGGCTTGTGGTTGTGCTCAGCACTCCAACACACCGCTGCACCTGTGATGCATTCCACGAAATTCCGTGGCCTTACCTAGCCGGTCATGCATGGGCGATCTGTGTTGTGGAGTTTTCTGCAATGCATTCAAGTGGTGTTCCAGCGGGACCTGTCCAGCCGTTGCAGGCAGCATGGCTTGAATTTGTAGATCGCCAGAGCATATTCTGTCCTGGCTTGCGTCCGGACGACTGTACATGTAGGAGCAGCGCGTTCACGATGTGAAACCTTCGGCTGTGCTGCCATGTTGTGATCTACCCTGTGGAACAGCCAGCTGTCTGAACAAGTACATCCACACTGTCACTCCAAGCATGACCGGCCATTCCACCCTGCCCAGCAGTGGAGCCCCGGCTTTGGCTCTGCCATCATCAGCGCACAGCTCAGACGCACACGTGCATGGGACATGCGCCGCCCCAACCCGCGCACGCTGTGCCCTGTGCAGACAGTCCGCATCTGGCAAGATACACATGTACAGAATGTTCTAGAAGCCCTGGAGTAACCTCGTCATGTATGTGCAGGAGGAGATCCACCGCTTCCCCGTCATCCCGTACGCCACGCTTCCAACGGCGGATCCCGCCACGCCTCCGTTCGAGTTCGAGTGTGCGGCGCCTGAAGACCTCCGCACGTGGCGCTTTGCCGGTGGGGCCGAGTTGGCCACCTCGCACCGCCCCCCGTGCGGCACTGACGGGCTCGCGCTGTACCCGCCCACTCAGGCGCTGTGCCCCCCAGCCGAGTGCCTGCCCCCTGCGGCCGGGGACTCGCAGTGCCCGACTGCGGTGTCCCATGACACGTGCGCTCTGCCGCTGGACGGGCCAGCAGACGACGACAAGACGTCGGCGAAGCGGCCCCGAGAGTGTCTGCCGCAGCTGTCGTGCTACGCCAAGCTCGACGAGCTGCCGGAGAAGAAGGACGAGGCGAAGCTGCTTCCGGGGGATGCCTGCATGCATGTCATGCACAGCACGCAGCACGGGCCAGCGGAGATCGTGCGAGGCGGCTATGCAGCGGCGCAATTGCCGCCACTGTGCGGGGAGGCAAGCATGCACAGCGCGCGCAGCGAGTCTGACTGCGCACTGCCCGCGCGTGTTCTGCCACAGGCTGTCAAAGTCAAGATGGAGCCAGAGCTGTGTGGGGCTCTTCTGGGAGGCGGGGGGTGCGTCGGGATGCAGGAGGACACGCTGGGCGAGCAGCCGGAGCCGTGCTGCGGTTGCACCGCCATCGACGCACAGCTGGCAGGCGGCCCGCCGGCGCTGCTGCGGCAGAACTCGAGCGTCGGGGAAACCACCGCGACGCGATGCTGCATGCTGCCGGCTGCTGAGTCGGAGCCTGGAGCGGCGATGCTGGCCAGTGCTGGCTGTACTGATGTTCACGGTGGTAGGCCTCCACCACCGCCGTGGCCTCAGGACACCCCGGCGGTGTGCGCCGATGCTCCCGCCACAGCTGCCGCGCAGAGTCGTGCTTGCACCGGTGGCCAGCCGTCTGGGGCCGCTCCTGCGTGTGGTGCCATGCATGCGGCCAGTGCAGACCCAGCACGCGCAGCGCAGCACGCTCCGGCGGCGGGGAAGGGCAAGGGCGGCCAGATGCGGGAGCTGTCGAAGTTGCCGACCGAGGCGGCGGACACGCGGCCCACGCGGAGGCGCCGGGCGGCTAGAGGCGGCCACAAGTCGCCGACCACGCCTGCGGTCTGTTCATGGGACGCCTACAGGTGTGGTTTTGCACGCTTGCTGTGCATGTTTGGTTTCAGCTGTATACCACCTCACACCCTCCGTATTATTCCGTGACTTGGCGCCATTCTGTGACTTGGCGCCATACTGCCAATCGGCATCCACAAATGGAAGCACCTGACGACATGCTTCCACGAAGCGTGCCTTCATGCTTTGAAGCATGCACTGTCGTCAGGTGCCTCCATGCTTTGATCGCGGAGACGTTGCCCTTGCCGAAGTCATGCTTTGCTTTGCTGGTGCGCACACTCCCGCCGACGCTCCAAGAGAGGCTGTTTGGTGCGTAGGCGTAGTGATCGTATTGCTTATGGTTGCTACCACGTTTATGTGCTATAGCTCGCGCCTCCAAGCAGCCGCACCTGACGCATTCCCGATGACATGGCGGCCCTCGTGCCAGCCCACCGGCCCTGTGACATCCACTCGACAGCCTGCCCCAGGTCATGTGTGGTCTCACCGAGTGTGCTCGCGCTGCAGGTCCCGCGAGGAGCTCCCCACTGCGGCGCAGCTTCCGGAAGACGCGGAGCACCTCGTCATCGACGGCCAGCACGTCGGCGGCGTGTCGCGGTTCTTCAACCACAGCTGCGAGCCCACCGTCGCGTGCCAGAACGTGCTGCTGCCCGGCGCGGGCGGCGCGATGCTGTACGCGGTCGCCTTTTTCGCCGACGGGGACATCCCGGCGATGGCGGAGCTGCGGTGGAACTACTACGCTGAGGTGGCGGGGGAGGTGGGCGAGGGCAGCGTGCCGTGCCTCTGCGGCGGCCAGCCGTGCCGCAAATGGCTGTGTTGATGGCCGACATGTGCATTTTTCTGTATGTATGGGCGTGTGGGTGTGTGTGTGTGTGTGTTACATGGTGTTGTTGCGTGCTAGTCATGCCAGTGGCACATCCGACGCACTACCTCACAGCTCAGCAACCGGGCGGATTCTGCCCGCCACGGCTGCCTTTCCAGACACACCAGTCAGTGTGTGTGTATGTGTGTGTTTGCTGGCACCTACTGCAGGCGAGGTGAAGTCTACTGATTTTGTCAAAGCCAAACACCACCGCGGCCATTTTGTCAAAGCCAAACACCACCGTGGCCGAGTGTGATGTTTGAGGGAGTTGTACGTCATTTAGGCAGAATTGGTTCTGAGGCAGAATTGGTTCTGCGCCGGATTGACCACTGTTTGCCAGAGCATGCATAACGTGGGTTGCAGCGCGTGTGCTGGTCGTTGTACATCATATGGCTCGTTGGCATGTCCTCGCATCCAGTGACACTGACAACCGTGTGTATGTGGATGACTGCGATCTCACCGAATGTGTGAAACCAGGTGCAGTAGACCTCAGAAACTGGCTTGTTTCAAGAAAGCCGTGCCACATGCTGCTTTACATAGGAGAACCAGTGTTTAAAGTTGACTACATGTACAAAGCGATCATGGCACGCATCGGGACACCGCATCGCCCACCACATCGGCCCATCAACGAGCAGTTGATATGCCCAGCTGATCGTAAGCGATGAACAATGACAAGTCTAACCTCGTTCACAAAACATGGTCAGACTCTGGACTATAGGTATATACACTTGAAGTGGCCTTCCATTCACATCCGGTCTGTGCCTTGCAAAGCAAGTGTGATATGAAACAAGTGTGCGTTAGTCTGCGTGCTGTTTAAGCGGATCGACATCATATGCATGTAGATAAGACACACAGCCGTGGCGGCCATGCTCTACCAGACACTTTTGAACTATTCATCTGCCCTCTTAACAAGAAGACAGCGCAGCAGAGCGATACAGCAACGTAATCGACACCTGCGGAACTCATCAGAGCTTGCCCGTTTTTCTCCATTGCAGCTAGCCTTGTGCAGCAATTTTCCCTGCATCAAAACCCTCATGGATCTACAGTCCTTGTGTGGCATCGATATCCCAGCCGTGCCTCCGCCTGCGAGATGCTCTGAGTCACTCGCGCGGTCTCCATGTCCATGCAACACCTCGTGCATGGCGCGGAGAACTGCGCCTGCCGTGTCTGCACTCAAGCCCGCACTCCGAAGGATGCGGAGAAGCGCATAGCAGCGCTTGCATGACGACTGCGCCCAGCATGTCATGGAGCACCCACAATGGAAACACCTGTACCCACTGTGCTCCCTGCCGTGCCGCCCTTCTGCTGCCCCGGCACCGGAAGCCATGGCCGCAGCACGCAGCACGCTAGCACAGCGTGCCCCTCCCAGCGCGCGCACACTGTGCGGCGCTTCGGCCGCGATGCCTGCCTGCGGCACCGCAGCGATCGATGTCGCGACATTGACGGCAGCAGGCACGGCAGCCGCGGCGCGAACGGGTGCGACGGTGAGGGGGCCCGAATGCCGTTCCGCATGTCTAGTGCTGGACGGACCTGCGACCACACCGGCACTGTTTCCGCAAAGGTCGGCTCTGGCGCGCTGCCCTACGCCAAGGGCAGAGGCCGTGTGGCTACAGGCGACGATGGGGACAGCTGCCACCGCTGCAAGGGTGCAGGTGAGTTGGCCGGCAGTGGCGACGTCAGGGGCCGACATGGCAGGAGGGGGGCCGGCGACCACCGTGCCGGCTGTGGCGGTAGTGGCTAGAGGGGCACCTACGGCTGCAGAGTGCGCCGCCGTGGTGGCGGTCGGACGAAAGACGGCTGGGGCCTTCCGAGCAGCCGGCGCTGCGGCGGTGCTGGCCAGACGGTGCAGGGCAGCCACAAGGGGAGTCGCCGCGACGGCGGCTGGAGGGCGACCCGCTGTGGCAGAAGGGGCCTCTGCAGTGGTGGCCAGGGGGTGAAAACGGCAGACGGCAAGCTGTCGCGACAACTGTGCGGCTTACAGCGCGTTGCACGAACGACAGGGGCGTGAAACTGGGGCAGGTTCCCGATGTTCACGGCCGTGCTGCTTGTGATGGTTATGTTGTCATGACAGCACAGATAGGCAACATCACAGCAGTTGTGGAGGCATGATGCCAATAGCCACTGCGCACAGGTCAAGCTCAAGCAAGTAGGCAAGCTCTAGGCACGTCAAGCCACAAACGCTGTACATCTCGATCACAGCGTCCACGCCCAGGTTGCCCCACCTGGGTGGGGAGGGTGCTGGGGTGGGGAACCTGTACCTGGGGAAGTTGGCAACTTTCTGGAAACTGGTCAGAATTGCAATCTGACGAGTCTGTGGTTCATAATTAAGTGTGTTATGATGTTCTGATGCTTCATCTGGATTAAAACGCTACCGGCTGCGTAGGTTTGGATTACACGCCTCTCAGCTGCCCCAACTCTGGGGTGGGGAAGGCATGTAGGTGGGGAACTTGGCTGTGGGGAAGTTTGACCAAGTGACACAAACATGGATACTGACGCTTGGCAACTATTTTGGTGGCATTCAGTGGTTATCCGGAGTTGTACTTCTGAAGTTGGGGCCTCGGACATGTTGGTATGGTGATATTGGGATACAGGTTCCCCAATTGCTGGTTGGGGAGCACCTGAGAGTGGGGAAGCCTGTGTTGGGGCATACATGGCAGATCATGAAAACGCGAATAAAAAACAGCGCAAGACGGGCCAGGAAAGCTATTCAATTCCATTACTGCTTGTTGTATCTTTGTGGCTCGTGCCGACGAGCTATCGGAGATGGTGCCATCATGTGCCCCAGGCAGACATGGGGCGCTTGTCAGCCTGGGGACTCCGGATCGGGCAAACTACATGCAGTCCTGCTAGCGAGCGATATACCACACCGATTCGATTATATCTTTCATGGAATCGCAACGTGGAACGTCCGGATAGCCATGTTGGGCAGGTGTCCCGTTGCAGAGCATCCGAGTCCCGTCTGCGAACGAAGCCTCGAAGCTGCGGTGTGGATCTTGTTCAGCAGCGTCTCCGTTTGGAGCTTGTACGATATGGCTATGTTTACAATAGTTTGGCGTGCTTAGAGTGCGATTCCCGCGTACTTATAGCGGCGAGAATGATGGGGCTCATCGCCTGTGCACGCTGTGTGCCCTAGGCCGCGCTCCGCCTCGATGCTGCAGTGTCCGCGGGGTGCAGATGGGGTTTGCGCCTCAGCGCTGATATCGCTCGAGGCATGTCGCTGTACATATGTACTCAATCGCAGAAATGTAAGAGCTATACATGCGTTGAATAGATCTCCGTATGTATTGATGATCAATAGCTAATGCAGTGAAGTTCACGAGTGCCAGAATGGCCGTGCACCTGTCGGTCTTGCGCTTTCTGGTGTACCTGCTTCTGCCATTGTCTGTTATGCCATCACAAGACTGGTTTATTAAGATTCCTGGTCGAGATTATTGGTGCCCGTTGTGTGGAGACAGTGAAATCTATAAGCATCTTGCAAGGCATTTGAAACTCAAAAGACACAAGACAAACGTTGACCTCTGGAGCAGGGGGGAGATCCAACCACAACCTCCACAGGCCGGGATTAAGAAGAGGAGAATTGATGCAGTGCCGGGACATGATGATGGCGCACAAGACAGTGCAATCCCACACGCACAAGACCTGTTGCAGGCTTGGCTCGATTTCCATCGCCCAACCGGTCCCACGATCCACCAACCTGAGCAGCAGCAACAAAATGATGTTGATCAGATGGACAGTCAGGCAATGGGGGACTGCGAGGACGAGGGAGGGGGAGGAAACCCCGACAGCTGCAACGACATGGGAGGCGGGACCAGGTCCCCCCTCCAAAGTCCTATTGCTGCACACACAAGCCAGGGCGGTGGGCGTGGCAGTCCTGTGGACGCTGGGGGTTCTGCTCTATCGTAAATGCACAGTAGCCCCACCCGCGGCGCCACATATGTCACTATAATGTATGTGAGTAACATTTTTGCGTCTTTTACCCGTTTCCATGCTTCCATGCGCTGCAATGGAGGGAGGCTGCCAACAACCACAACACCTTCACACGCACACACACACCGCACCACAGACCGCACACGCTCAGAAACAACGCAGGTCTACTTAAATATCATATACCTATGTCCTCAACGTTACAGCGCATCAAAATACATAATCCCCAAAGAGTCCCCAAGCTGAAATAGGTTCCCCACCTTGCCTTCCCCACCCTGGGTGGGGTACTTTGTCGTGGACGCTGTGATGCGACACCCGCACTCGTTCACCGCACCAGCTCTGAACCACGACAAACCACACACAGCGTCCGTATAACTCACAAACTCTGTCAGTGTTTACACGTACATAATCCACTCGTATCTTGATGGCTGGCATCGCAGCTGTCAGACAGGGCACCGTGCCAGCCGAAAAACACTGGCCTCTGTGGTCATCCTGCCGCATTATTCTCACTCCTTGACTTCATAAAACTATCTTCTTCGCTTGTTTGCATGCCTGCCTGACTCGGAGCCTGCACGATCAAGCAGGTCAGAAGCGTCGAAGGGGCAGGCCTCCATCACTGCCTGGCAGCCGTGTACAGACACAACCCAACTGCTGCAATCTGCAGGCAGAGCGACATACATGCCGAATGGTTCAATTGATGGCCACCCCTCTAGCCCGGGTGCTCTGTCGGGTTGGGTATGAACTCACCTCCGTTTCGCATGTACTCTGGCTAGAATTGTGCTTGATGTGCTCCGTCCCAGCACAGGCTCCACAGCACGTAATCCTCACCCTGAAACAAGCAACGCACTGACTGCAAGAAGCGAA
>JALKAD010000008.1:192708-212977 GCA_024500015.1 Ulva compressa | reverse complement strand
GGTCCCAACTGATGTGGTGCGCAAAAGCGTCGACCTCTTAAGGCCTGTTGGCTCACACCCATGAAGGGAATAACAGCATGCAGTCATGGCATCATACTGAATTTAACGGAACCTACGAAAGCCTGCAAGGATAGGCGTCCATGCAGGCGCTTCCTCACGTCACGACAAGCTCCTCAAAGCAACAAAGCGTGCGATGCAGAGTAGGCACGGCCACCGGAAAGGAAGTAAATGAAGGGTAGCGCTTTGGTGTGCGCATTTATTAGGCATCGCGATGCATCGCCCGAGCTGTCACGTCTGGTCGTGTTTTTTGTGCATGCAGCTGACAGTGTGCCTACAGGCACGAACCAGAGCAGCTCTGCCTGGCAGGGCCCTGCAGGGCTCACCTTACCTTACATCTGCGATGAAGACAGCCTAACTTACTCACTTGAGAAATGGCTTCAGGCCTGGTCGGGGCCGCCTGCAGGCAACGGTCGGGTACTGATTGCCGCTTGCCGACGTGATTCAGTTCTCTGCATCGCATTGAAGAATGAGACCGAGCTGTAGTGCGCTGCGACGCTTAAGTCGCGTAATGTAGTACACTGCGACAGTTTAGCTTCGTTATTGCAGCATGATGTCGCTGCATAGAAACCGAGAATGGCTACTGCTTCCTGCGGTCTGCAACACCATTGTGTCGGCTTGTACTCTGAAGCAAAGGCTTGTGAACGCTCTTGGGCTCTCAAAAATGCTGATGTGGAGAGGTGCTGTTGCTTAGTGTAGGTGTGGCACCCATGGTGCGCACCAGTGATGTGGTGTTTCTGCTAGTGACATTGAAACAGCATCACGAAGTGGAGAAACTGGCCACCAAGTCGGGCCCGAGACCAGGCACGCAAGCGTGACACTTTTGTGACCTTTCGGTATCCATGATTGTGTGTGAGCTTTTGCGCAACGCTTCTGGTACATGTCGTTGTGCCATCGTCAAAACTCAGTTTTGTTTGGACGGGATTAACCAGATGCCTGACAGGGGCTTGCCTCGATCCCTGGCGATTTTAGCCTGTTGCTCTTGCAGGCATGCCAAACGTTAGATTGGCACTGCCAGCTTTGATGGACTATTGTGCTGCTCATGTGACCGCTTCACATGGAACATGCCTTCCCACTGGCCTGCACCATAGCAACCGTAAACCGATAGCCTTGTCGGACAAATACCCACGCCGGGGTGCTAGCTCCATGGCGGCAGTGACCGTAAGCCTACTGACAGTCACAGTGCACACCCATGGAGAACTCGTGCATGCGGTAGGCCGCCTGACTGGATGATGATGCCACTGTTGGCTGTTGCCCCTGTTGGCGCGCTTTGCAAATGACCTGGTACCACTGTTTGCACTTTTCAAATGAGCACGAGCAGGATGCACAAGCACAGACTCATGCGTGTGGGGGTGTGTGGAGAGGTCTATGCACGATCACCCACCGAAAGCTTCTGACTGGTATCACCTTGCTCACAGAACATGGCCAGCATGCCGCTGGGTGCCCCTTGCAAAGGGGACACCGATCACTCTGGACTCTCCTCATGCCTGGTCATGGCAATTCCATGACATGCATGACTCGGATAGTCAGCGGGAACCTCTGGCAGATGTGCAGAAGAGTCACACACAATGCATACTCGCTGCATGTGCTCGCAACTCGGCCGTCCGCTGCGCATGTGCACACCAAACGGGGCCCCTCGCACACAGATGCACATGGCACTACAGCATCGGGCAGCGCTATGACTGCACCACTGAACCGCAACCTTTGCATGACACTTCAGCCATCATCCTCTGGCAGCTGGGTTTGCTCAGCATCCGCCACATTCAATTGCACTTGTATAGGAACACTGCCTCCCCCCCTTTGTGCCACGCTCGGGTGCACATTGTTGCTCCGAAGCGCCCCACCGGCCCAGCTGCTCGGCCGGCGAGCCGCGAGCGCTGTGGACGCACGGGTGCTCATGCGCCGCACTCCTTCCCGCATAGCACGCAGCACGGTGCGCACGCCCAGCGTGGACACGACGAAGGTCACGATGGACAGCGTGCATGACACTGCGGTGAACGCAATGTCGCGGCGGAACGCCTCTTTGGAGAGGGTGCTGGCAGGTGTGCCGTGCGCGCTGGGCGTGTTGCCTGCGCTTCGGTAGTCTGACAGCAGCTTGACCATGTTGACCGTGACCTCGCCAAATTGGCAGAGCAGGCTCACCAGCCGGCTGCCGAGCGCGATCCTGCATGCATGACGACCGCACAAGTATGAAACTGCTGCAGGTGTGTTTTGACACGTGCAGACACATGGGCACCATGAAGCGGATATGCAGCAGCAGGTCAGGCGCAGCCATAGACCGCTTGTGGTCTCTGTTGATCATGAGCCTCTAGGAAATGGAGCAGCTGCTTGCTGGATACTGCGCAGTATCGCTTGAGGCAAAGCCACGTCTGTACAAAGGTTGGCTCTTAATTGGCTCATAGTTAGGAGCGCCACGCTCTTAAAGGCGCGCCTAACGGCGCTGTACACTCCTAGTGTGGGATTAGGGCATAAGTATGCGCCAATCGGCTGTTAGCCGATGAGCGCGCTTAGGCGCGTTTTAAGCGCGATCGTAGGCGCCAATTAGGAGCGATCTCACGAGATTAACAGCGGGCTTAAGAGCTCTTTAGGAGCTATATAAGAGCCATTGGCTCATAGTTATGGGCCAGTTAGTGGCCAGCTGAGGCGCAGGTGGGTGCACCGCTGCTGCCGAATGATGGTTGGCTGTGCACCAATGGATGAACTATCGTTCGTTGCTAAATGTATCGGAATTTTGGTTCAGTTGCGCGCAGGAGCTGAAGCTGATTGGGGCAGAGGCAGAGGATGGCTGGGACGAGGCTGTACCGGACAGCCTCGGTCCA
Organism: Ulva compressa; assembly: GCA_024500015.1. NCBI lineage: Eukaryota > Viridiplantae > Chlorophyta > Ulvophyceae > Ulvales > Ulvaceae > Ulva > Ulva compressa. The sequence continues at coordinate 210,101 of JALKAD010000008.1, read as the reverse complement.
GCGAAACGCTGCCGTCGCCCCGATTCACTTCAGCTCTTGCACGGAGAGTGTCAGCATGTGAGTGATGGTTATTTGTAGTGGTGTCTGTTGATGTAATGCTAGTGGTGATTGCGTGAAGCTTGCGCAAGAGGGCTGCAGGCGCGACAGCTTGCAGTCACTTGGTCAAACATCGAGTAAATGAGTCTTCTCACCTGCACGCGAAAACATTAAACATCGTGTGTTAGCAAAGCTCTGCATGGACTTGTTTACGGCCGAGCAAGGTTGCGCAAACAGATGGAACAGCGTCACAGTCTGACTCACAGAACAGATGATAGCGCACGACCGCAGCAGTACCGCAATGAAAGGCTCGAGATTGATAAAGATCACTCACAAAGTATCACTTGGTTTTGGTCATGAAAGTTTTTGGGCTAGGCACGACGAAAGTTCCTGCAGCTGGTCACACGCTCGAGGAGTTGAGCCGGAAGCCAAGCAGCAACACGAGTACGTTACAGACATGACAACAGCATACAACCACTACATTGAGTTCTTAAGTGTGGCGTGGTGGCCGTACCAGTGGGCATGTTCCCTGCGCTAAGACGTGCACAGCTGCACGGGGTCGTCGCGTCGATGGCCATGTACTGTCAAGCATTGGGAGCAGCAGGCATTCTCAAAGTCAAAGCAATGATACGTACTAGCAGCTAACATTTAAGTCCACGTGTTCTGACGTTCAGCAATTATTCACGAGTGCGACAGTGGCCACCTTCACGTTCGAACGTCGACATCGAGGCGTTGGTCAACAAGCAGGAAAGTAACTCAGAACATAAGCATGCCCACCAACAGCCAGGCATATAAGCTGCGATACACTGATTCACTCTGCGGCGTGCGCACATATAGTGCCGTGCATGCCGTTGTGTTCTTGCGCAAGGCCGTTTGCATGCTCCAAGGACGCCATATTGCTGTCGCGTTTGCGCGGCACTGCTGGCGCACATATCGTGCTCATGCCAGGTGCAAATGCGAAACCACAGCAGCCTACATGTTATCAGCGCAAGTGACAGTGTGTCAATGTGTCGAGTGAAAGAGTGTGCTTCAGGCATGGAATTGGCACGGATCCGCAAGAACATGCGTATGCACAAGTTTCGTCGTCCACCGCTGACATCAAGGCCTTATTGCATCAACAGAAGATATGTTACACCTGATGCATCACGTCCTGTGTTGTGCACGTTTGTGTACCGTCTGTACAGTTCAGCGCCTCATCGTGTGCACAAACAGGCTGTAGCTGTTGAATGCCATTGATGATTCGGAATCTTACACTCCGGAGGTCTGACTCCACTCATACACCAATCTGATTGATGCGCTGCGACTGTACTTGCACTTGCTTTGTTATCGTACACTGCAAGGCGCGCTGGTCTTCGAATGTACGACGTTGCAGTCGCGACCATTACGCATTCGCTTTGCATGTGGGAACACAAACATGGGATAAATGCAGTTCATGATCTGGTATATACATGCTGTCGTCTGCGTCGCCATGATGGACAGGCGAGGCAGTATACATGCAGCGACCTGTTTAGCGACAACGCCTGCGCGCAGCTACAGGTCGCTGGACGCACTGCGCCACAACGTATATGCCAGTTCCAGTTGTAGAAAGTATCTAACCAGAGCGTTGACCGGAGTTCCAGCAGCACTGAAACAGGTCCTGCACCACTGCGCGGTGCTGTGCGCTCACACATACGTGCAAACGATGGCCGTCATGGCCCGCTCTTAAGGCCGCTGTTAATCGCATCTGAGACTATCGGCGCACGTCGGCGCTCATAGCGGCGCTGTTAGCACTGCCTGATATTAGCAGCGTCGGTTGACGCTGTTAGGCACGCCGTTAGCACACTGTGAAATTATGCGCGACCACCGGCGCTCTTAGAGACGCTCTTAACCGTTTAAGCGCCAATCTTGGCGCTCTTAATTCTGGCGCTTAAGTGTGGGCTCATCATGATGAGCAACCCCTTGTACAGACGCACAGGTAAGACCTGAGGGGTGAAATGCCATGGCTTTAATTATTAATATAATTATTAATATAATTAATTAATATAATTATTAATGTAATTATTCATATAATTATTTGCCTTTATAAAGGCAGGCTGATCATGTGATCGACCGGAGACATAGCTATGGCGTAATTAGATTGTGGGACACAACGGCAGCGGGCGCTCACCTTCTGTTCCTCCGCGTGTCATCTGAGTTCAGCTTCACGTGCACGCCCGTTATATTCTTAAGCATCATGATTGCGGGGAAAACACCGGTCGCAACCGCCAGTCTGATTATTGTCCGGCAGCGGTCGGGAGTGCCATACCAAGTACACTGCTTCCTTTGCACCTGCAGCGGAACATGGCATTGACCCTGTCTAGCTGCGTTCAGCTGCAGCACCACTACATCTAGCTGCATGTCTTGTGTGTGCTCAGCTTGATGGAAACTGGCATGATGGACACTGCTTTGCAACAGCTGGAGTGACGGTAAAGTCGCGCATGGGTGCCTGCAGCTGGTCCAACTGGAAGGTGCTAGCTATTTACTGGAAGCAGGCGGAAGGATCTGACTGATCAGGCTACACGCCCCTGGCGATCTCCAGGCCCGTGGCACTCCCCAGGCCTGTGGTGCTCTCCTGGTGTGCCCAGCTGCAGGACTCATTGCGCGGAGAAGTGATTTGCTGCCTGTTCAAACTACTAGTAGCCGCTTGCAATGGCCAATTGTGTACACATGTGCAGGCATGAGTTGCGGCTATGGCCTTCACAATCCACAGCCTCTCCTGGTCGTGTCGAAGCCAGGACAGACGCCGATCAAGTCAGCAGAGGCACGCCTGCGACACAATGACGCGAACCAGTCCCCAGTCTGTGACCACGTCCATGATCTGCAGAGTCGTGAGGGCAGAGTGTGCCAGCGCCATGTGTATGCCTTTTCCTCCTGCGGCTGCAGTACTTGCCATGGCTCCGAATAACGTTGCAGTAAGACTCATGCCAAACACTGCAATGGTGTTGCCGGCTGTCGTGACAACCCTGTTGCCAAACGGGACATAGCTCTCAGGTCCCACAAACGCTGAAACCGTCATGAAGAGTAAACATGGAGTACAGATGAAGGTGACGATGCTGTGCCAGAATGTACCGACAAACGAGGGTCCGCAGAGATAGGCCCCCATGAAGAAACCAATACCACCGATGAGGTTGAGGCCTTCTGGAATGATGGCATGCCAGGTCGGCCATGCGAATCCTGCGAAGAAGAGAACAGCATACGCTGCATGTCCCACAATGAATGACCCCAAAGCCCATAACATCATCAACATAGGCCTGTCATGGGTCTGGATCCAGCTCTGGACAGCCGGACCCGGCACGCCTATCCACAATCGGTGTTGCGTGTCCAGGTCTGGCGAAACCGCCGTATTCGACCCCGTTCCAGCCGTCATCACAGAGCTTTGCAGCACATATCTACCTTGTTTGACATCCTGGCTCGCTGCGAAACGATTCGACATCAGGGATGCACCACGAGCGAATGCACTTGGCAGTTCGAATTCGTACGCTCTTTGCGACATGGCACATGTACGCCCGGTCGATGTGCTGCAGCTGCTTCACAACATGAAACCGCTCAACCTAAACAGAGCAAATGTGCACACCTGTGTCACCACTGAGCTGGCCAGCGTGACCTTCGGATTCGACGCCTGCGGCCATATCGATATAGATCCGCTTGAGTTACGACAAGAATACTAGCATTGATCGATAATCGCATTCCATGATCATTGCCAGCGCGTGGTGAAGCTGAAGAGGCGCCCGTACATGTACAGGAATTCTCGCATCTGACATACAATTGCAAAGCAAGCATGCGTACTTCACATCTAGAGTGCAAATGGTAACTATCTAAACAACCTCAGTGACACTGTGTTATGGGCAGGTATACGCTGAGCTGAACTATATACATGCTGGTCGTTGTTGCTTCCCTGATGGGCGCGCCGGCTGTGGTGCCTGGCGGACATCCATGCATGGCCATGGACTTGCCTGGGATCGCGATCGATCGCAAATGCACATTGCATGATTGTCCTGAAGTCACGAACACGCATGACGCACTTACATGCATGCGCCCAGTCTGGATCTGTATGCAACGTGCACTGCCTGTGATGACAGGACACAAGCGGGTTGAAACAAGGGGGGCTGAGGGGGGCTGGCACTCATGACATCCAGTGGTCCCAGCGACGGCGCGGACCCCCTGTGAGCCCCAAACAGACTTTGGGACGTCCATAGGCCATAACTATATGTCCTGAGGGCTTCAGGACACATAGGCTGGACAGAGGCTACGGGGCGCCTACTAGTAGTTGCATCCTAGCGATCGAACAACATATTTAAAGCCATGCGCTTGTGATCGCCGTTGACTGCTGAACTGCACACGAACTCTCTGATGAGACCCTCAAGGTTTTTAAAGTCTGATGAGACCCTTAATTGGCACCGGCCGGAACTATAGGCACGGCAGCCTGTGCCAGTTCTGCAGCGGCGCGCGGCCCGAGGGCGCGCTGCTCTACGGCGTCATGAGTGCCTCTTGGCAGCCGCTGACGTAGCCGCGATGACGGAGCTCGGCTGGAAAGACTACGGCCATGTGCACCCCGCCGGCGAGCTGCGGGAGGGCTCCGTGCGCTGCCTCTGCAGCAGCGCGCCCTGCCGCAAGTGTGCCTACATGATTCAATATGTGCAGTGGCACTAGTCGGCGCTGACATTTGGTCTGAACGCTGCATGTTGCTATGGCTGTCATTGTGTTGCTACAATCACCAGCATGTTACTCCGTTTCAAGTTCGCCTTGACGCCAAGCATGAACGCCATTTCTCTTTGCGTGCTAGAGTGTGCCCTGACTGTTAAGTTCTGAACCTGGTCGTCCATTCACTGCCCTGGGATCCGTTTGGCAGACATCCGTTGCAGGGTCGGGGCAGGCGGACAACATGGTGACCAGTGGCAATCCGCAAGTCTCGCCAGATTTTTGGAATGCAGCTAGACCGAGGTATACTGATCCGTTTTCTGCATGCCAACATGCTCTATGTGCTCGTGAGGTTGTGCTTATGGCAGCTAGCCTGGGTAACTTCGTTGCTGTTGGGCTGCACAACTTGGTACCGGTGACGTGGCCCGGTACGCGATACAGGCCAACATGCCATAATCGTGAGTGCGATGTCCAACAAAGGCATGTGATTCTTGTTACGAAATGCTTGCAAAGAACAGCGCTGCCATGGCTTTGCTTCCGTGTGCTTAGCACTCGAGCTCTCCTGCACGCAAGCCTCATGCAAAGGTCTGCCTTTGTGACTAAGAAGTATCTGCTGCAGCACGTGCTATTGCGAAACACACAACCGTAGTGTAGTGGACTGCGACTCTTCAGCTTTGTCATTACAGCATCAGGTCGCTGCATAGAAAGCGTGAATGGCTTCTGCTTTCTGCAGTCTGCAGCACTATTGTGTCTGCCTGTAATCTGAGACAATCTGAGCTTGTGAATGCAAGTGGGATCTGGCAAATGCTGATGTGGAGATGTCTTGTTGATTAGTGTGAGTGTGGTGCGCACTAGCGATGCGGTGTTTCATCTAGTGATATCGATACAGAAGTGTCAAGTGAGCAAACTGGCCACCAAGTCGGGCCCGAGGCCAGGCTGAGGGTAAGCAAGCGTGAAGATTTGATGACCTTGCCGGCTCTATGATTATGTTGGAACTGTGTGTATCGCTTTTGGTATACGTCACTGTGCGATTGTCATAACTCAGTTTTCTGAGGACGGGAACAACTGCGTGCCTGACAAGGACTTGCCTCAATCCCAGGAGATTTTGGCCTGCTGCTCTTGCAGGCAGAGCACATCGCAGATTGGCATGGCCAGCTTCAATACGCTGGTTTGCCGCTTATGTGACCGCTTGTTCAAGCAGAATATGCCTCCCACTGGCATGTACGGTAGCAGCTGTGCAGGCCTGTAGCACTGACAGACAAACACCCACGCAGGAGTGCTAGCTCCATCGTGGCAGTGTCTGTAAGGTAACTGACAGCCACAGGCCACACCCATGGAGAACTCGTGCCTGCTGTGGGCATCCTGATTGGACGATGATGCCCCTGTTAACAATTGGCACGGTCTGCAAATGGCATGGTGCCACTGTTCTCACTTCTCAAATGAGCACGAGTACAATGCACAGGCACAAAATCATGCATGTGGGGGCATGTGAAGAGGTCCACGCACGATGACCCACCAGAGCTTTTTCTGACTGGTATCACCTTGCTCACAGAACATGGCCAGCATGCTGCTGTGTGCATCGGTGAAAGACGATGCACTGCCAATCACACTGGACTCTCCTCGGCACGGCAGTTCAGCAACACGCATGATTCAGGCAGCCAGCAGGAACCTCAGGCAGAAGCGCACAAGAGTCACGCACAAAGTATACGGCAGGGCATGGCGTACGCTCTCAACTCAGCCCCGTAGCTCTATGTGCGGTATGTGCAAAGATGCAGATAGCACTACAGCAGCAGACAGCGCCATAGCTGCACCACTGAACAGCAAGCACCTTGGCATGACACTTTAGCCATCATCCTCTGGCAGCTGGGTTTGCTCAGCATGCGCCACATTCAATTGCACTTGTATAGGAACACTGCCTCCCCCCCCTTGTGCCACAGTCGGGTGCACATTGTTGCTCCGAAGCGCCCCACCGGCCCAGCTGGGCCGGCGAGCCGTGAGCGCTGTGGACGCACGGGTGCTCATGCGCCGCACTCCTTCCCGCATAGCACGCAGCACAGTGCGCACGCCCAGCGTGGACACGACGAAGGTCGCGATGGACAGCATGCATGACACTGCGGTGAAGGCAACGTCGCGGCGGAAGGCCTCTTCGGAGAGGGTTCTGGCAGGCGTGCTGTGCGCGCTGGGTATGCTGGCTGCGCTTTGGTAGTCGGAAAGCAGCTTGACCATGGTGACGGCGACCTCGCCAAAGTGGCAGACCAGGGTCACTAGCCGGCTGCCGAGCGCAATCCTGCATGCGTATTGCCAGGAAATGTATCAAACTGCTGCATGTGTGTTTTGACATATGCAAACACATCAGAACTGAGAGGTAGCCGGCTACATGGCCATGGAGCAGCAGGTCAAGCGCAGCCACCGACGATCAGTGGGCTCTGAAGAGCTTGTAGGCAATGTATCATATTCGTACGAGACTAAGCCCCGAGCTAGCCCTGGGTAGCTAACCTCTTGATTATGACACGCCATTGCTGCAAGGTCAGCTCAGGCTGATCATGTGATCGACTGAGGCCTTCCTTCGGAGTTGGCAAGTGATCACAATGGCAGCGGGCGCTCACCTTCTGTTCTTCTGGGTGTCATCTGAGTTTAGCTTGACGTGCATGCCCGACAGATTCTTCAACATCATGACTGCGGGGAAGACGCCGGTTGCCACCGCCAGTCTGATTATCGTCCGGCAGCGGTCCGGAGTGCCATACCAAGTACACTGCTTCCTCTGCACCTGCAGCTGTGCTGGCCCTGTGACCCTGTGTATCCGCGTCCAGCTGCGGTACTACTACGTCTAGCTGCATCTCTTGCGTGTGTACGATGAAGACACTGCTCCGGAACAGCTGGAGTGATGGTGCAGTTGCACATGGGTGCCTGCATCAGTTGCACATGGGTGCCTGCATCAGTTGCACATGGGTGCCTGCATCAGTTGCACATGGGTGCCTGCATCAGTTGCACATGGGTGCCTGCATCTGGTTCAAGTTGCTGACTACTGGCAGCAAGCGGATCGGCTTGGGTGATGAGCCTACGCGCCCATGGCACTCCCCAGGCATGAGGTACTCTCCAGGTATTCCCAGGACTCACTGATTGGAGCGGTGATGTGCTGCCTGTCCAACAAGCCGCTTGCCATGACCAGAGGTTTACATAGGCATAAGTTTGCGCTATTGCCTTTTTACAATGTACCAGATATGGTCTGCACTCGCATTCAAACCAATGCCAGGACAGACGCTGGTCAAGTCAGCAGCAAAGGCACACCTGCGACAAGATGACGCGAACCAGTCCCCAGTCTGTTGCTACGTCCATGATCTGCAGAGTCGACAGCACAGATTGTGCTACCGCCATCTGTATACCTTTTTTCCCTGCGTCTGCAGTATTTACCACGGCTCCAAATATCGTTGCGCTGAGACTCAAGCTAAACATGCCAATGGTGATTCCAGCGGTCATAACGACCCTGTTGCCAAACGGGACATAGCTCTCAGGTCCCACAAACGCTGAAACCGTCATGAACAGTACAACTGGAGTCATGATAAAAGAGATGGTGCTCTGCCAGAATGTACCGACAAACGAAGGTCCATAGAGATAGCCTCCCGTGAAGAAAGCAACACCACAGATGAGATTGAGGCCTTGTGGAATATTGGCATGCCAGGTCGGCCATGGAAAGCCTGCAATGAAGAGAACAGCATACGCTATATGCCCGACAGTCAACGACCCCAAAGCCAATAGCATCATCAGCAGAGGCCTATCATGTGTATGTGTCCAGCTCTGGGCAGCCTTAAGCGGCACGCCCATCCAAGGCCGGCATCGCTTGTCCAAATCTGATGAAACTGCCGTGACCGCCCCCGCTTCCGCCGTCATTGCAGAGATTTGCTGCATAGTTTCTGCGCGTTTGGCCTCTTGGATCGCTTCGAAACGATCCGACATTCGAGAGGTATCTACAGCCAACGCACTTTCAGGTCGTAGTGGCTTTGCGACATGATACGTGCACTGCTGGTCAATCTGCAGCTGTTTCAGGACACATACAACGCCTGAACTCAAACTGCTACATATGTACGCGCACCTGGATCACCACTGAGCTGACCGGCGGGGTCTTCGTATTCGACGCCTGCAGCCACATCTGTTCGCTTGCGCTATGTCAAAGAGACCATCAGTACTGAGATGCTGCATTCCATGTGATTTTCCAGCGCGTGGTGAAGCTTTAGATGCGCCTCTACAGGAATTTCCGCATCTGAGATTCCAGTGAGCACATCAGACTCCTAGTGGTGATTATTCAAGCAAGCTCAGGCACACTAGGAATGAGCAGGTGTACGCTGAACCGAATTTTGTTCTGGTGCATATTTGTTTCCTGATGGGCTGTGGCCACAGCATGTGGTGGCTGTTGTACGTCCGCGGACTTGCAGAACATGCGCGTGTGCCTACAGGTGCAATCGACAACACCAGACGCTGATGCCCAGCGCGCTGCAGCGGTACAATGCTATCAGGCCTTCATGAGTTCATATGTGCAGCCATTCGGCGTCGACATTTGGCTGAACGCTGTATGTTGCTGTGGCTATCATTGTGTTGCTACAACCTATAGCATGCAACTCCGTGTGAAGTACGCCTTGACGCCAAGCATGAGCGCCAATTATATTTGTGTGCTAGAGTCTCTCCTGACTGCTAAGGTTTGAACCTGGTCTTCCATTCCCTGCCCTGGGATCCTGTTGCAGGCATCAGGTCAGGCGGTCGTCACGGTCCGGACCAGTGGGCAATCCGCAAGTCTCGCCAACATTTTGGAATAAACCGAGGTGACTGAGGTATTTCAAATCCGTTTCCTGTATGCCAACATGGTCTGTGTGCACGTGAGGTTGTGCTCGTGGCAGCTAGCCTGCATACCTTCGTTGCTGTTGGGCTGCCCAACTCGGCACCGGTGACATGGCCCGGTGCGCGATACCGGTCAACGTGCCATAATTGTGAGTCTTGGGATGTCCAAGAAAGGCAGTTGATTATTGTTACGAAACGCTTGAAAGGAAAAGCGCTGCCATGACTTCCATGTGCCAAGCACTGGAGCTCTCCTGCAGGCAAGCGGCCTCATGTAAATTCAATCATCGTGACTCTACTGCAGCACATGCTACTGGGAAACACACAACGTCTCCTCCCTTGCAGAGCCACACGAGCAGAACATGCGATCCCAGGCAGATGATGCCACATGCTTGTTGCTGATCAGAGCCACACGCCACCGCGTCTGCTGTCACGCCGATATCGTTTCCACCAGAGCATCACCCGGAGTGATGCTCTGGCGTGAGGGACCCTGCTCAGAACCGACTCAATGCCTCTGCGGTCATGCAGTGGCTACATTGCCACCTACATCCCGAGCACACCCTGCGATGCTGCATGCGGTGGTGTCACCTCTAACTTTACTCGCATTCTTGTCTGCTTTTACCAGCAGCCAAGTAGCGTAAGCTACGACTGAGGCGCTATATACTGCACCGCACCCGTGCGCAGCTGTAGGGAAGTATCGCACAGATCGGCTGGAAGAGGCGCTTGTGCATGTATTTTACACCTGTCTCACTGATTGGCAATTCAAGCAAGTAGCGCAGTGTTATGATGGCTAGCCCTGGGGCATGACTGAACGCAGAACTCTTCAAAATGCAAGAGATACATGTTGCGCTGAACTGTACGCTGGCGTGAGAAGAAACAATCAGGCTGGCGTTGCGACCAGCATTTGTTTTCGCAAGCTCGCCACACTGTGCTTCTCTTACGTGCGCAGCTCAAACATGCAGTATGACTTGCAGCTAACAAAAGCCCGTTTGCAGTTGTGCTCTTATCAACCAGGCCAACGTGTGTGTTGTGGACGCATGCTTTGTCAGTGAAACAGTACTCCTGGCGACCTGAATGTATGTGTTCAGCCAAGGTGGTAGCCATGGCCTGGCTGTTCGACCTCCCAGGGTCATATACAACACTCATGCTGTTCACAGTGAGAAAGGACACACCACATTCTGACAGAGCAGAATGGCACGCATCCAACATGCAGAGGTTCAAGCCGACGGTTACTCCGGCGTGGCCGGCCGTATATCAGACAACCGCGTCTTTACAGAACCGCGGCCATCATGACAGAACCACTGTCAGCATGCACATACACACCATATACCACCACGAAGGGTGAAAATTTTGATTCATAGGTCCTTGCAATAGGCGCGTCTGAAGCACGAGCACTGCACTGTTGCCCCGCACACAGCTGCACCCTTCTCTGGATGTCGGGGGCCATGACGCCCAGTGTGCGTTGCTTCAGCATCAGATGTACGTGGTATCAAGAGATACCATTGCTTAACGTCAGACGGGAGGCCAGTGCTGCTCCATGCTTGTTGCCGTTCACAGCAGCATGCAAGCAGCCACTTCCTCTGTCCAATTGATTGACTCAAGCACGGCGAGGCACTGCACACGCTCGATGCAGAGCATGCCCATGGGAAACCAAACCACGCGTCTGCACGTGAGCAATTCCTACTTCCTATGTTGCTGATCTCCAACATCATGATACATATTCACCGACCTGCTTGCTGTCAGACCTGTGAGCCAAGCTCAGCTGACAGTGGTCAGGGTGGTCAGGGTGTGACCATCAATGCGCAGCATGCCCACTCACTACTTATAAGGTAAATTCACCTTCGAACACACAACCAGTTGCAAGCTCTGCACATGCGCTGTCATGGTATGCATGAGGTTACGTGTGCCACACCAGCCGGCTGCTCGCGGCCATGCTCTACATTGCAGCGTATGCACAGCCACTCACGTCGCCGTAGGATCCTCAGCCAGGTGCTACATGCCTTCAAGCATGCGTGCCTGGCACACCAGCTGTGGCGGCTTCCGCGTCTGTCATCCTCTGAGTCAACAGCCCCAGATCGGCAGCCACGCTATCGCCCAGGTTGGCCTTCTGGCCCTCGCCACACGCATGCACCGCGTTCTTTCCGGCATTCCGTCCAGCGCGGAGTCGCGGCGTGCGAGCACGGCTGCGGCAGACACACGGCCGCTCATGTGACGTGCGGTGTCCCGCATAGCACGCAGCACAGTGCGGACGCCGAAGCTCGAAACGACGAAGGTCGCGACGGAGAGCATGCATGATACTGCGGTGAAGGCGATGATGCATCACGGCGGATGGCCTCCGCAGACAGGCTGCCGGAGGTGGTGCTGACTGCGGTCTGATCGTCGGAGAGTAGATTCACAAGTGCGACGCAGACTTTGCCGACATGGCAACCCAGTGACACTAACCGGCTTGCGAATGCGAGCCTGCATGCATGAACACCATGCGTATGACCACGTGAGGTCTAATAGTGTAATTGTTGGTCACACCAACAGCCACAGCAACAGAAGTCGAGAAGATTGCGATCCCCTTTCGAAGTGCACATGGCCAAGCGATTGACTAGCAGCTACGCATATGCATGCTCGTGCGCATCAGCAGGTTACAAAAACCGCACATGTATATGGAGATACGCAGCGAGCAACCTGTCCTGAGCATACGAATAGGTCGCGTCGTACCACCTGTGCACGGTATGTGCAGGCAATGCAAGGCATGGACGGCACCATGGGCGTAATCCGGTGCCGATACACGATGGGCGTGCCATACCACCATGGTGGCAGTGATCCATACATGTTAATTACCCTCCATAGCACCGCTTTTGATAGCATGAAATGGGAGCATGGCACCCAGGCGACGCACCTCCTGCTCTCCAGTGTCTCATGTGATTTCAGCTTGACGATCACGCCTGCCACGTTCTTTGCCAGCTTGACGGTGGGAAAGAACGCTGGTGCCACTGCCAGGTAGATGATTGTCTGACAGCGGTCGGGAGCACCGAACAAAGAGCGCTGCTTCCTCTGCACCTGCAAGCGTACGATGTGCATGTGGCAAGACAGGTTTTTGTCAGTGCTGCAGTCGGCGTGGCGTCCGCTCATGGTGCAGCCTTCGGTTTGTGCAAGTGCATGATTGGGAGACCGGGAGGCAATGTGGCCGGTTCGCAAGGACCTTCGGGGACTTGCCATGTTTAGAAGGGTGTTGGCAGTACACAAAAGTGCACTGGTGCTCACCATGGGACAAGCTGCTACAGAGACATATTTGGGCGACAATCACACAAATGAGACCCCAGTCCGTGGCCATATTGATAAACTTCAGTGCCATGAGCACAGCTTGTACCAGTGCCATGTGCAGCCCTTCCTTCCCAGCATCTGCACCGGTTGCCACAGATCCGCAGATTACGGAGGCAAGCGCCAGGCCAAAGGTTCCAACTGCCATTCCTGCTGTCGTTATGACCCTGTCATCAAGGGGACATAGCTTTGAGGCCCCACGGTTGACGACACCCCAATAAAGAGGAAAAAATGGGTGCTGAAGCCTCCAATGACTTTTTGCCAAACTGAACCAATGGATGACGGGCCGCGGAGGTAGATTCCAGAGTGAAAAGCAGCTCCGGTGAGCAGGTGCACAAACTGAATGATGGCATGCCAATCTGGCCATCTGAAGCCTCCAATGAAGAGGATTTCGTAAGCCGAATGTCCAACGGCCACCGACAGAAGACTGCACGTCATCCTCAGTGCGGGCTGGCTGTGATTTGCTGCCCAACTCTTGGTTGCCTGGTCAGGCACCATCGCCCAGATCCACTGCTTCTCGCAGGCAGCTGTCGGATCTGCGGCACTGGTACTTGCAGCAGACATTTATTCTTGCGCATCTTGTATCATCGGTCTGCACATGGCGTGCCATATTGCAGATTTCAGCGGGGCGTCAGACTTGCATACCTGCCGAGAGCCTCAGCAAAGCTACGCTTAAAAACGTTTCCGGCAGCTTAGCAAGTTCATGGAGGAATACGTGCTAGCAGGAGCAGGTGCGCACCTGCTAGCCATTGAAGCTGCCTCTAACGCGGTTTCGAGTAGGAGTTCACCTCCTTCGGCGTGCGATACCGTCCCAGGGCACGCAACCACAAAGTCCAGATCAGTGTCTAGTAGCGCAGCTACCATGCGGAGGGCAGCTCGATAGGCAGCCGTCCGCGGGCCGACGATCACACACACGCAGTTGACGGTGCTTACGTCCCGTTGGCCCCTCCAGCGAAAATTATCAGTCAGAAGCATTTACCATGACAGCTTGGACAATTTCAGGTACGTTTATGGTTTGACTACACCAGAACGACTGTTCACAGGTCATGTTTCAACGCAATTGTTTGCCGGGCCCACTAGTGGCCACTCGCGATTACTCGCCCCTCTGCAGACCTGTAGCTAAACAAGGGGATTTGCAGCATTGTGACCTTGACTCCGGCGTGAGATGCTGCGCGAAGCAAGGGGAAGTTGTGGCTTTCAACATCGCAGGGAATCTTGGGCGTGTGTGAGCTGTATACTATGCACAACTGCCCGTTTCTTCCCATGAGATTTAAGATTGGCAACAGTCAACGCTCTGTGGCGGCCGTCAGTCTTCCCCGTTTAGACGCAGCTGCCCCGGAAAACAAGTCATCATAATTCTAAAATTTTTGTCGCAAAGGCCGCAAAATCGTCGTCATGTCATCGGCAACCTGCCTGTGGTAATTACCATCGTCACGTAAGCGGTGACACCAATACCGGTTGGCACCTGAGAGTGCCACCATTCACACCTGTCGGAATTCAGATTAAGAGACAGACAATCAGCATGGAAACTCAGACTGCAAAACATCATCAGGCGGGCACGTAACTAAATAAGCCCATGGGCTCGGGACCGTCCAGATGCCATCGTCTGTTCAAACGTGTCTGGTGCATACCTCTCCAACACGTACGGTAGACATGCATTACAAGCGCCAAACAGGCGTGGCACCCGGTCCCATACAGGTGATATCTGACACAACCCAGGCGGCCTTAGGCTGGAGGCACCGGCACCCCGCTTCCACACGCAGGTCATGCAAACATACATAGCCTATGAGCTCTGGTGCGGTGGCTGTCACGCAGGCATGCGCAAGCCCTCCGAGTCCCCATTCTTCTGCTGTGCCGCATGTGACACTACCAGAGCGCCGTCATGCATTGCCTCGCCTCCAGCATGCACCCTAGTTGCCACGCCTCCAAACAGCGCTGTTGCACCTGACCGGCCAGATGTGCGCCCGGAGCTGATAGCACGTGCGGCGCTGTGGCTGAGGCGCCGCGCGGCGCTGTGCGCAGCAGTCAGCACCGTGCGGAGGCCGATCGCGGAGATGACAAGCGTGGTGAGGGACAGGGCGCATGACACAAAGGTGAAGGCAACATCTCGCCGGAAGGCGGCCTGGTCAAGGCGGATGTCGTAGTCGGCGTGCTTGACGCTGGTGCGCGCGTCGGAGAAGAGCTTGAGAAGGGTGACTGTTACCTCGCCCAGCAGGCAGACCAGTGTCACACTGCGGTTGATTGCCTTGAATCTGCACAGCAATGACAGTTGTTGGACTGGGATAGTCTCGAAATGTCCGGAGTGTGTGGCGCAGCTGGAAGTCTGATGCAGCCGCATGCGGGCTATACCCAGCTAGCTGGAAGCCTGATGCTTGCTGTGTTACACAGCGATAGATCTAGGACCCAGCAGCGCTGAAGCCTGATGCATGCTGTAACCGCTCTGCTTGTGTACGAATGCGCCCCGTGTCAACTGGAGTGCAAGGAGTCAGGCCCAAGCTGCTCAGTAGTGTATGTTAGAATGTGCAGAAATCATACCACCTTGACCAAACCAAGTGGGTACATACCGCTTTCCGGATGCTCTATGCGCTGAAAAGAGACCAAGGCCCAGCGTCGAGTTCTTGAGTAGTATCGCCGCTGGAAATATCCCGCTCATTGCGGCCATGACCACATGTCTTGTGCATGCCACTCTTTTGCCAAACCAGAAGCACTGCTGCTGCTCGATCTGCACATGGTGAAACATGTCGGTGCACAATGCACTCCCATGGCACACCCGCACGTGCTGGTTGCTAGGATTGCAGCACTAGTACTCATCCAAAGAACACACAGAAGTGCTGCATGTGGTATTCAGTGTGTCACAGAAGACACAGCCTGCGGACTGGACAGTTGGTGTTACACGGAGAGACAGTTGGTGTGGGTGGGGGGAACAATGGACAACCCACACCTCTGAGACGATGACCCGAACCACACCAAAATCTGTCATGTTGTTGACACCAAGTAGCGTCATCATTGCCGTGCGGATGAGAGCGTCCCGCAGTCCAACTTTGGTCACAGGTTCTCTCCCATCTGATGGTGGGCAGGACTTGCTGACAAATACCAGACCAAAGCTACCGACCGCAACTCCTGCAGTGGCGAGGACGCGACTACCAAATGGCACGTAAGCCTGAGTCCCAACGAATGGAGACATGCCGAGGAATGCAATGATTGGAGCCATAGCGGCTGAGACGGGTGTCATCCATGGGTGGCTGACGAATGCCGGTCCAAACAAGTAGAAACCATGCATCACGAAGAGACCATGGCAGAGAAGAATCATCTCTGGGATTATTGCACGCCAGGTCGGCCAAGAGAAGCCTCCAAGGTACAGGACGGCATAAGCCCCATGTCCGCTGAGCATCGCCAAGATGGTACTGCCAACCATGGCCATTGGTCGCGTATACTGAGAGGCCAAGCTGTGGGCAGCGCTTGGGAACATCCGCAGCCGAGCACAAAACTCGATGAGCTGCGGATCGGCTGGTTCCCTTGCGTTCGCAGCATTTCCACCATCGGGAGTGCACATACGAGCATGCTTGGTTGCATCATCACAAAGCGCCTGAAAACTCGCCGGTTCTGCACACCGGGCAGTCGAAACTGTTGCATTTGAAACCTTTGGTGGAGAAAAATAGGCGAGGGGGCGATACAAGCTGTCGTCTGTGCATGTCATCGAAGTTGTTTCCAACGCCATACCAGGAGAGCGTTCTGAAACGGCGATCCCATTGCAAACTGGAAATTGCGGTGTCATCAGCTGCTGCAGCCATCAAGACAAGGCCTTGTTCTCAACAGAGTAAAGCCAGCGACCTCGGACGACAAATATGAGAGAGTGGAGCGCATCTACAAACGCTAGTGATGCATCTAAACTTTCCAAGCACTACGCGATGATGTCCAGTTCAGATTCGTTAAAGTGAATTTTGAAACACGCGCCAAACCTAGGCGTGGCAGATGCGCGAACACTTGTTGGCTGGATTAACGGCCTAATGGTGCAATACAGCACCGGTAGTCACCCAAATGCGGGATCGATTGCCGGATCGTAGATCCTGACCAAAAGATTGTAAAAGCTGTACGTATTGGCCAACGGGAGTGACTGGTGGAAGTGCTGGAGCTCATGCTAGCGAGTGAGTCAGATATATCACCGCCTATAGCTCTTGCACCCAGAGACGGTGAAAGAGAGTCGCTCGGAACTCAATTGACTGACACACTGTGCTACAAATTTCCTGAACGTGAATACCAGGACAGCGACGTGCTGCAGATGGTCTTCCAACGTGCACTGCATTGCAAGCAAAGCTGTGAGATGGCCTGTACAAGAAATGAGCAAGCAGTGCCACGGTTACATGAAGAGCAACGCAAACTTGGTTCAAACAAGCACTAAAGTATCGGCACCGAGTGGCTGGATCTGCTTGCAAGGGGGTTTGTGCATGCCTAAAATTCAGGCGTCCCCAGGCTGGAGCGCATCACTATGCTATGAAGGCCAGTCTTGCGGCACAATGGTCATGTCGCCCAGTATTGGCTCTGAGATCGCCATCGCATGCACA
>JALKAD010000008.1:162258-178539 GCA_024500015.1 Ulva compressa | reverse complement strand
TTGCTGCGCCATCAACCTGATCAGGCCTGAGCTATCCCTGTCTACGGAGCATGCAGCGTGCCGCCAGTGACTCCGATGCATCGCGATGAGAAGTGCCGGACACTCCCATGCATGCCGCAGGTCCCTCGGCGGCCTGCTGAGCGCACACATGGCCACGCTGCGCAACCCCGCCCTCCTCCCGGACTATGACGGCATGTTCCTGCGCAAGGCGCGGGACCTCGGGGACCGGCTCATGCCGGCCTTCGACACCCCCACCGGCATGCCCGCCAACTTCCTCAGCCTCACCGACGGCCATGACCCCAAGTCGCCGAAGAACACGTGGACGGCGGCCTTGGGCACCCTCGCGATAGAGTTCCGGCTGCTGTCGCGCTTCACCGGCGCACCGCACTACGGCGAGCGCGCTGACCGTGCTATGGGCGAGGTGTACTCGCGCCGGGACGGCAACACCGGCTTGGTCGGGTCAGCGATCAACCGGGACAGCGGCAAGTGGGCGGCGCCGACGACGTCGATCGGGCCGGGGGTCGACTCGTACTATGAGTACCTCCTGAAAGTGTACCTGATTTTTGGGGATGAGTGGTATCTAGAAATGTTTGTAGACCAGTATGTGCGAGTGCAGCGTTACATGGCCGTGCCGGAGAGGTGGAACGGCTTCAACTGGATCCTGGATGTGCACATGTCCTCTGGCCGCATGGCGCGGTCCACCGTATCGTCCCTCGCGGCCTTCTGGCCCGGCATGCAGGTGCGCCTGCGATCGTTGAACTAAAAAATACGTTACTACTCTAAGTAATAATATCTCAGACGCCATCAGCTGGCACACTGACAGGCTGCCGACCCAGCACCGACATGTGGCTGAAGCATCATCATCATCGGGGTCTTGCCGTTGATCAGATGTGAGGATGGGTGGTGCCGCGTTGCCGCCGGCTACTGTGCTGCCTGCTGCGTGACACCACAGCACGCAGCATGCTGTGGCGCAGAGGGTGCTCGGCGGTGGGTGCCAACGGCGGTGCTGCCAGGCTGATGCATGTGTGCCTGCTGCGTGTGCTGAGCGTGCTGTGATGCAGGTCAGTATTGGGCTAGAGGCGGACGCGCGTAAGCACATGGAAGACTTTGTGCGTGCGCACCTGCGCCACGGCTGGATGCCGGACTCTTTCAATACTGACCTTCGACCGGTGCGCTTTGCACGCTGTGCCCTGTGCTGCGCACCGCCCTCTCGCACCTGTGGAACGCACGGCGTCACACACTTGCTGCCATGCAGCTGAGCCAAACCGCTTTTCCCAGCTTGCAGCCGTCTGCAATGGCGTTGCATGATCCCGGCGGCAAGTCCGTGGGAGGCAAAGGCGGCCATCATGCATGCGGCACAATCCACAGCTGTAGCTGCGCACTGGACGATGCACCAGCGGTTCTGCACCAGCGGTTCTGCACCAGGCCTGTTGTACCGCCGTGGTATGGAGGGTGTCGCCAATACGCTGTGTGTCGTGTGATGCGTGCTGTGCGCCACTGGCATGTGCTGTGTGAAATGTGCTGCGTGCTGTGGTGCAGTCGCTAGGCGTAGCGTGGCCTCTGCGGCCAGAGCTGATGGAGAGCGCTTACATGCTGTGGTGCTACACGGGAGACCCCCGGTACAAGCGCCTTGTGGAGGGCACGTTTGAGCAGCTGCAGGAGCAGACGCGGTGCACCTGTGGCTACTGCGGCGTCAAGAACGTGGCCACAGGTGCGCTCTCCCGTTTCCTGAGCAGTGTACACGCGTGTGGCCTCAAGCGCAGCCTGCATGCATATGGCCAACCCTGCACGGCCGTGCCGAGGCAGATGTATCGACATTGCATGTGCTGTGACCTGCGCAGCACACGTTTCCCACCGCCACCGCATGTGCCGGGCTGCCGCCAGTGGCCTGGCTACTACGCGCGGGGGGTTGCACCCGCGTGCCCAGCACTGCCTCTACCGACAGCGGGCACAGCGGCAGACACATCTGGCACACCCTGTGCTGTGTGCTCTGAGTACATGCTGTGTGCTGTGTGCAGGGGAGCTGGAGGACATCATGGAGTCCTTCTTCCTGGCCGAGACGATCAAGTACATGTACCTGCTGCTGAGCAACGGCACGGCCGTGAACGACCACTACGTGTTCACCACAGAGGGCCACCTCATCTCTGTCCTTCCGTCTCCCCCACAGCACTCTAGTGCTAAAGACGATGAGGACGAGTACTATGATCCGCCAGAAGAAGAGGACGAGGAGGCGGAGATGCGGGAGGTGAAGGAGGTGAGACAGGGTGTGAAGAAGGCGGCCGAGGGTGGGGAGGTGGTGGAGGGGGGTGCTCTGGCACCGGGGTCGGCGGCAGCCGCGGAGGAGGTCGCACCGGAGGAGGGGCGCCGGGGGAATGAGAGGAGCGGGGCTGCGGCGGCGGGCGTGGCGTCGGTGCCGTCGGAGGGGGGTGAGGGGCGCGTGCAGGGCGGGCGGGTGCTTGCGGCGGCGGCAGACCGTGAGGAGGTCGAATTCCACCCTGAAGGGCGGCTGGTGGAGCCCGGGGTGGCGGAGGGGCCGGTTGCGGCTGCTGCGCCGGCTGTGGCCGAGGGCGCCGAGGGGCAAGGTGCACGTGCCGATGCCGCGCCCGCTGCTGCCGATGCTGCGCCTGCTGGTGAAGGCGGCAGTGAGGGGGCAGGGGCCGACGCGACAGAGGCAGATGCGGCAGAGGCAGATGCGGACGGAGAGGCGGACGTGTGCCAGCATATCTGCCGAGAGGTGGACATGGAAACCTTGGAGGCAAAGGTGCCATGTCACTCTTGTCTGAGTCAGCAGTGGCTGTTGCCGCTGCACCTGCTGAGCTGCATCTTCGGCATGATTACTCACCCAGCTGGTTCTTGATGCACACACCCGAAAGCCCGACTGGCCTCTGTGTGTGCTGTACTGTTGCACCTGTGGCCTAGATATGGCATGCTATGTGATAGGCATTGTGGAGAGTGTGCAACGGCTGGCGTGCAGGCTGCGTCCGGCCGCTGCCTGTGCTAACGTGTGACACGTATGCTGCAGGCCGCTGCGGGCAAACAGCAGTACCCGGCACTGTCCTTTGCCGCCGCTGATTCCGCGCTGCTGCACAAGCGCCGCTGCGCAGCGTGCCGTGCTGTGCAGCGCGGCTTTGCAGCCATGCCGGCAGAGCCCAAGTGCACGGCCGCTGCGCGCCTATTCATCCAGTACCCCGACTGCCCAGAACTCCCGAAACCGGAGAGGCCAAAGCTTGCTGAGAAAAAGCCGGGCAAAGCGACCCCCCCGGCGAAACAGAGCCGCCCGGCAGGGCCCGATAACGGCATGGAGACGCTACAGAGGATCATGAACGTGTCGCAGGAGCTGATGATTAACTTGATTGAAGATGCGGCAGAGTCGGAAGCGGCGGCGCCGCTGGGCACGCCGGAGCTTGACATCAGGTGCCGCAAGCCGCCGCGTGGCGCCCCTGAGACTGCAGAATGCAGCAAGCCCGGCGCGCCAGGGTACAAGCTTGCAGTGTACGGCCTGTGCTACCTGCGCGCTGCGCGCGGGCGCCTGGCGTGCGGCCGCGTGGCCGTCGTGCCCGCGGCGGGCGTGCCGCGCGCGCTGCTGTCGGCGCTGCTGCCTGCAGTGCTGCCGGCGCGGGTCGTGGTGGCGGAGGTGCATCTGCACATGAGTGCGCTGGAGACGCTGGAAGCGGACGCGTTTGATGACGGCACGGGACCGCAGGTGGACCTGGTGTGGGACGTGGTGCAGCATGACGCGTTGAGCGATGCGCTGGCGCAGCTCGAGGTGCGCCCATGCCTCTACTGCATTTTGCTGTCGTCGTGCAGACCTACGCAAAGACTTTTTATTTTTTTTAATTCGAACCCAACGCTGGCGCTACAACAGCGTTCTATGGGATGCACTTGAGGGGACTGTGACCCTGGCCTGAGCCTGAGGTGGGGTGTGCCACATTGCAGGAGGAGGCGAAGGCGGGCGGCAGTGGCGTCGAGCTGCTGGAGGCTGCGGTGGCGCTGCAGCTGGTGCCGTGTGTGGAGGACTGGCTGCTGGACAATCGTGATTTCATGTCTGCCACCCTGGAGCTCACGCCGTGAACCCGGCATACGGCGCAATAGGGTGCAATAGGGTGCACCACACACGTCTGCATCGACCGCCGCCTGGCCGCTTATCGTGGGGCCCACACGCCTATGCAGAGGCCCCTCTGCGTCCTGCAGGCAGGCATCTGAGCCTGTCACATCTGTCACAGCTGTGAGCACGGTGTCTTACATCTGTTGCAGCTGCGGGAATCGTTGCTCTTGTCTGGACAAGTTTCGATCTTCTTGGGACCGCAGCGAGGGAACCATGTCACTTGACACGGCAGCTAATGACGCCGGCTGACGAGGCACCCGGTCGCAGGCGCGTGCTGTTGCTCGGACGCGGCATGATGGCCGATTCAGGCAGCTTGTGCGGGCGAGGCATGCTGCAGCTGGCCACTATGGCGTTGCAGTGTGGACGCGGTCAGTATCTGTCACCGGCAAGAGTATTGGTCGCCGGCCACGGTTGCCGCTTGTGCCACAGCACACAGCCAACTTGCCGATTAGAATGCGATGCATATATATGGTGCATGTGCTGCGGGAGCGCTGACCCGCTTTTGAGGCCCAGCAGGAAACATTTCCTGTGATGTGCTCACAATGACTCCGAGTAAATCGCCACTGCCCATATATCACCTCTTCTTCAAGAAGTTGCACCGGCAGATCCACTAGCAGCACCCGCTGCGCTGGGTGCTGCGCTGGGCGCTGCGCTGGCAGTGCGTCACGCCCTTGAGCCCGGCCAGGGTTCGTCACTGCTTCAGTAGTTTGAATAGTGTGCCTGGGAGTAGCTAGCTATAGGTGTTCGACACAGGCTCCCAGGATCCGGTCTCCAGGTTCAGGCTCCTATCAATTCTAGCTAGCGTTGATCAGCCATTGTGATTCGATCCCGATTGGCATTGTCTGGTGCAATTGCACTGCAGATGCGGTTGTCATGTGTGCTGTGTCCAACACACTACTGATTGGTCATAGACTATGACTCATAGTTGGGCCGCACACACCTGAGTGATGTCACGAGATTCTGGACGATGTTATAACTTGTGTAGAGCTACAACCATCACAGGCGCCGGCTGCGTCCTCTGTATCACACACCAACAACTGCATCATGATCTGCGAGTGGGCTGTACGTGCCACAGGTGCGTGCCATAGTGTGAGAGCGGTGCGGGAAGCAGAACTCGAGTGCATGAATGTTCACAGATGTGGATCCCTCGCAACCGGTCGCAACCTGTGAGGACAAGTCAGGCATGCATGATGCTTCCCCCCTTGCAGCACCCTCTCTTTCTCGTTTGCTTGACAATGACAAGACTAGAGCTCCGAAGTGGTAGGTTACAAGGTTAACTAGCAGGAAAGAAGCCAACAAGTACACAAATAGTAATGATAAGAAGCTGGGCCAGCCTGTAGATCTTTAAAAACCTGATCGCGCTGCCCCAGCGCAGATGACTCTACGGATCTGCAGATCTCTGACAAATATGGAAATCAAGATGAACCAGTGACATGTATTGGGTCGTTACAAATAAACAATACACAACTTGTTGTTGACTTCAAATCGTGGCGGTCGCTTGTATACGAATCGCTTGTATACGTGGCCACGGACTTCCGGCCCGCTCGGTCGAGCTGACGTGATCAGCAGCTTATCCACCCATCATCGACCCGTCGACCTTGACCGCCGCTGGCTGCATTCTGCAGCTCTGCACCAACAGGTGACACAAGTCTCATACTCATCATGATCAGCAGCAGCAGCAGCCCGTGCAGCCTGGATCTCCGCACGGGCAAGCGCTGGTGGTAGCCTCAGCTGCAGCCGACTCGCAGGTGGTCGGGCTGGCAGCGCCGCAGTTGTTCGTGCCAGTGCAGGTGCAGCTTTCCGGAGTGCAGCAACCTCCCTCTGTGAGGCACGGGCAGCCGGCCTCGCAGACGCATCCGGCTTCGGACTGGCAGTAAGACTTTCCGCAGCGGCAATCCATGATGATAGTAATAGTAGGGCGGTGTGAATGGTTTTGGAAAGACTAGAAGAGCTGTTCGATATACGGCACTGTCATGCCACGTTGTCAAGTTTTTGAATTTAAAGCTTTGTGTGACGCATGGTCCTATTGTGGGTTTAAGCAAAATGGTATGCAATGGTATGGTTTGGTACCCCACACAATCATCGCACCTGTGGACTCTCGATGTATCAAGGTTTCGTGCACTTTTCCTTGTGGCTCGCGGACTGTGAACCACATGTGGTCACAGCCTGTCAAACTAGTGCCAGTGTCACCCAGCGCTCTGCACAGAAACACATTTGTACAAACATATATACAATTTATCGCACTGGCATGTCATATGTTTGGTCGCGTATACGTATCTGTGCATGGTATGCAAGTTGCAGCTGTTGAACTGCCCGACATGTCAGACTGGAACGGGATGTTGTGCACCGGCCAGATTCTGCAGCCGCGATGCGCAGCATACAGAGTACAAGCGCGAACTTGTAAACCAGCTCGTGCGGGATCACGGCAGCCGGCCGAGCCTGGCTACAGAAGCTGGATCGCTGCGCTATAGCTACCATGTCTGTGACCTGCCCGCCGGCGACTCCTGCGCACGTTCGGCATGATCACTTTTCATATCGCTCGTCTGGCCTGCGACATGCTGAGACTGTAAGCCTGTGCCAGATGTTGTACTGTAGACGGTTGCGTATGAGTTGCCATGCGGAATGGCCAGAGGCTGCGCAGTGCGCACAGGCCTGCCGTCTTTTAAAATCATGGCATAGTGTCCTCAAGTTGAGTTCACCTTCGCCATGGCAGGTATACAGATGCATACAGTGCCAGCGCCGCTGTGATGGATGATGTGTAGATGCGACATGCCGTACGGCATCCGAGTCCCCTTCCGCCCTAGGCCTCTCAGACGCGACCTCCACTGCAAACGCAGACATTCGAAATATGTGCACGTGTCGTAATACAGCAAGTAGTCTGGCGCAGGCGTTGTGCCCGACCTTCGACCAAGTCTTTGGTTCGGACCCATCTGCAGCTGTCTTCAATAGCTTAAGCTGGCAACCGGATGTTACAAGGCATACTTCTGGCAACAGGTAGCTCGTATGCACTCATACTGCTGGCTTGCACAGACTACACGACTCTGCTCACCCTGCTAGCAAGGGCAACACAAGCGTGGGTTTGGCGTGATACTGAATTAGTTTCTTTATTTTTTCTAATGAACAGATTAGATCGATTGCAGGAGATTTCTACTGTGATGCTCACGGCAACTGCCAGCTGCATTCAGACCATGTTGAGAGCAGGCCCCATCTGCGATCGTGAGAGCCCACATGGTGTCCGAGCCATGGAAAATCCAGTGCTTATAATTACCATCCACAATCTGGACAAGATCAGCCTGTGTGTTGTAACACAGAAATCAACGCAAGAGCCTGGCAGCGACTCGGAGGGTAACAGCACTGCCTGGCAGGCAAGCCTGTGTGCACAGAGCACTTCGTACTACATAGTATGTCATGAGCAGCCCAGGCTCTGCAGCTGCCAGCCCCCACAGGTCCCAGCAAAATCGCCTGAGTCTTGAGCATGCGCAAGTCTGTGAGGTCAATGCAATTGCAATATGGTATCTTTGTGGTGCCCTGGACCTCCATTTTGGCACATTGTAACTGCAGTGCAAGCATGTGACCGTCGGGTCACGTCAGACCTGGTGACTGGCTCAGCTCATGTTCTGTCCGCCGGGGTGCCGTGGCCGATGCCCGACTGAGTCTGCCGTGATACCAGGTGCATGTTTCGTTGTTTTGTTTTTTTTGCTTTTGAGCTATGTGCTATGAGCTGCCATCCGCCCCCCACACATCGGCCGCTCGGGGAGGCTGTGCTGCTCAGGCCTGCGGGCTTAGCAATACAGACATCAGGGCGGGCGTCACGTTGTGGGCGCGCTGCCTGCACGGTGATGGCGCTGCTGATTTTATTTATATTTTTTTTTTTTGCCGCCGGCGGTGGCCCCCCTCGGTGGCCGCCTTAGGAAGCGCCTCCGGCCACGCCCTGCCTCTCGCAACCGCCTGGCATATATATACATGGACTCTGTCTCCCTGGAGCGGGTGTCGACAGTACACGCCGGCGCAGTCCACGAACGTCCCCCCCCTCATGCATATATATGGCGCTGCGGTCTTCTCACCATGCAGCCAGGTGACTATGCAATGCCACCACCATGTGTGCTTGTGAGAGAACGTTTCAAGATCTATAGAGCAATACGGAAGCTGCTGTGTTTCTATTTGTGTACGGCATTCGGCCATGGCGAATGTGTTTGATGCATTGCCATGAATTGTACCTGTGTGTTCTACCACCTTGTGGAGCATAACTCTGTAACGTATCTCACATATGCCACCACCATGTCTGCTTGCCACCACCATGACCTTGATGCATGCCACCACCATGTGTGCTTTGTGTGCGAGCGTGCTGTGTCACGGTAGGACACACATGTAGAATGAATGTACATTCTAATCTGCGTGGTGATGATCCTTGGGAGCACAGGTGGCTGCACATTGAGCACTGACTGATGTTCTGTGACTGATGTTCTCACTGACTGATGTTCTGTGCCCTGTCCAGCAGAGTCTTTGCTCTGCGGCAGGCTTGCAAGGGATTACCTGCCTCCGGGCTGACCTGTTACGTGCCGTTGCAGGCGATGTGCCTGCGCGCGATGTCATCTGCCAGACTCCCACATGACCTGGCCTGCGAGCTCGCTGCTGCGGTGTGCCTGGTGCCCTTCCTTCAAGTTCTCGACCCTGTGGCTGCCCGGGCCCTGCCGGCCTCCGCCCCCCGTGGTGGCTGCATTTGTGACGGGGGTGGCGGCACTGGTCTCTGCTCTCTGCTCGTCAGAGCCAGTGGCTGTGGCTGCAGTGTGGCTGCCGCATCGGGCCCAGTTGCGTGCTTGGATGTTGAGGGGGTGCTGCTGCGGCAGTGGCGTTGAGCTGCTGGAGGCTGCGGTGGCGCTGCAGCTGGTGTTGTGTGTGGAGGACTGGCTGCTGGACAATCGTGATTTCATGTCTAGAGCTCTAGATCTAGATCTGCCATATGGCACGCATGGCCACCTTGGAGC
Organism: Ulva compressa; assembly: GCA_024500015.1. Classification (NCBI taxonomy): domain Eukaryota; kingdom Viridiplantae; phylum Chlorophyta; class Ulvophyceae; order Ulvales; family Ulvaceae; genus Ulva; species Ulva compressa. The sequence continues at coordinate 169,449 of JALKAD010000008.1, read as the reverse complement.
TCACGCCGCGAACCTGGCGCACAGTGTCTTATAAACTGTAATTACGTCTGGTCCAGCTGTGAGCATCGTTGCTCTCATCTTCGAGGGACAGCAGCGAGTGAACCTCGTCACTTGATACGGCAGCTAATGCCACCGGCTGATGAGGCCTCCTGCCACGGGCGCGTGCTGGGACGCGGGACGCTGACCGAGTCAGGCAGCTCCGTATTCGGCGTCATTAGCTGCCTTGCTTCCAGAGTCAGGCAGCTTGTGCGGGCGGGGCGCGCTGTTGTTGAAGTGCGGACGCTGTCAGTATAGGTGTGCTGGCACACCGGCCGGAGAGTATTGATTGCCGGCCACGGTTGCTGTTTGTGCACACAGCCAACTTGCCGATTATAATATTAGATCGATTAGATTCCAATGCACATGTATGGAGCGTACGCTGCGAGAGCGCGGACTCGCTTGCGGAGCCCTGCAGGAATTATGTCCTGTGATGTGCTCACAATGACTCCGAGTGGAACGCCACTGCCCACATCACCTCTTCTTGCACCGGCAGCTCCACTAGCAGCACCCGCTGCGCTAGCAGTGCGGGTGCGTCACTGCTTCAGCAGTTGCAATAGTGTGCCTGGGAGTAGCTAGGTGTTCTACACAGACTCCCAGGATCCGGTTCCCAGGTTCAGGCTCCTATCAGTTCTAGCTAGCATTGATCAGCCAGTGTATTAAGATCCCGATTGCCATTGTCTGGTGCACCGACGCCGCTGCGGGCCCCCTCGACGGTCGCCTGCGGAAGCGCTCTCAGCCGCGGCCTGCTGCTCGCAACCCTCTGGCGCGTGGTCTGTGTCTCCCGGGGGCGGGTGTCGCGCCGTACACGCGGTCCCAGTCCGATGTGGTCTATCCCCTTATGGCGTTGCGGTCGTCACACCTGCCGGGTGACTACACTGTGACATATGGGACTCTGCGGCGCCCCCATGCGTGCCTCCTCTATGAGCGTGACGTGTACGACAAACGTCGCGACCTGCACGGGGATGACCCACGGGAGCATAGGTGGTTGCATGTTGAACATCTCCTGCTGTTCTGCCCCTGCCTTTCCACTGCGTCCAGCTTGACGGGGCTTGCTCCCCTGCAGGCGGACCTGTTGCATGCCGTGAAAGGCAATGCGGCTGCGCACGCCGTGGTATGCGAGGCCTTTCCGTCAGCTCCGGACTCCGACCTGGCTGCGGCGGTGTGCCTTGTGCCTTTCCTGCTAGGCCCGTCGGCTGCGCTTCCGGTTTCTGTTTCCCGTGCTGCCCGCGCCCTGAGCACTCGTTTGGTGGCTGCGTTTGTGGCGGGCGTTGCTGCGCGGGTCTCTGCTGTCTGTGCGTACGAACCGGTGGCGGTGGGTGAGGTGTGGCTGCCTCCTTAGACCCAGTTGCGCCGGCGGGCGTGGTTGGTAGGGGGGGGCTCTCGAGCTGGTGTGGCTGTACCTGCTGCAGTCGTGCGTGTCGTTCGTTCTTCCGCCCCTGCTTGCAGGGGTGCTGTGGCCGATGCCCGTTTGGGTGTGCCATGATTCCCGACCTTTTTTTGTTTTTTTTACTACTAGTAGGTGCGTGTGCACATGTGTGTCGTATTTCAAATGGTCACAGCTGGAAATCGCCCGATTGTTGAAAAAATAAAAACCAGCTCAGGCATGCTGGAAACCAAGCACCTGTCAAGTGTAGAGTTCATGGGACCTGACGATTTAAATTTACTGCAGGTACACATTGAAAGGTAACATCGAGCTGTGCTGTGCGCCTGCACCACAGGCATGAAACTCAAGCACAGATCTTGACATTTACATTTGTACATTTATACATTTACAGAGCTGTGGCACGTTGGGGCAAAACAGCGAATATCTGCACCAGGCTGGCTCGATCGGATTACATGGAACGGGCAAAGGATGCACATGTACGTGCATGCACACACCCACACTGGGGCACCTCTCGCCAGCCCATCTGGTTGCGTCCACCTCACGAGCAACGCTTTCTCCGCCAGCCTGGCCCACGTCGATGCAGCTGCAGTCGGTTGTCAACGCAGATCCTACGAAACCCCACTAAATCCACACCGGTGCTGAGTCAGCACAGCTGACGTATACTATAGCGACGCAGACCGTCGCTGTGACACCAGTATTTGAAGCGGCAGCTTGTACAAAGCCGTTCCACGCTGCGCGCTGCTGGATGGACATCTAGCGCGAGCGAGCACAGGTGTGGGGGCACTTGCAGCCACCAGAGCAGCAGTCGCAGGCGCATCCAGCGGTCTCGCAAGGGCATGCGCTAACGCAAGCACATGTCGCCTCGTAGCAGGCACAGCCGGCACCGCACTTCCTCGCTGCAGGGCATGTGCACGTCTCGGCAGTGCAGCAACCGCCTTCAGTCTGGCACGGGCAGCCAGCCTCACAAGTGCAGCCGCCCTCGGCCTGGCAGCAGTCCCTTCCGCAACGGCAGTCCATGGATCCGGAATTGACGTAGCTTGAGAATATGTGTGAAGAGGTGCATATGGAAAACTAAGGCGACCATCTATACCATACATGTACACGACGCCGTCTTTATGTAGTGCACGACTGCTCGCAAACGTTGCAGCTGTCCCGTAACAGAGAATTGATACAATCCAGAATTTGGGCACCTTCGGACACTCCATGAAACGGAGCGGCCGCGGCCGGCCGTAAGGTGTGCATATGTAGTATCTGTACCGCGGTATACCGGTATGCGCATGTCTCGACTAAATCGACTTCGACATGTCGAGGTGAGCGTCCTTGCTGGAAAGCGCGCTATTTCGAGTCAACTTTGCACGGCAGCGTATTCGTGCTCGCGCCGGCGAATGACTGCAAGCTTAGCTATTACTGCAAGCCGTATCCAGATCCTCCTGTTGCAGCGCACGTGAAAACCAATTCTCGAAAGTGGTGCTCTTGAAAGCGTCATCCGGCACATCTAGCCAGGCACTATCTAGCCTCTGCAACGTATCTCAGCTAGCCTGGCCTACATCCATCAATGTATCGCGATATTGGCCTGTAAACGTGACACGTGTAAAGCCACGTCGACCACGATCTGCATAAGAATCGGCGCTGACGCATTATCAATATTACCGGTCCCCGGGTGTGGCCACTGTGGCCACAACTTGAAGGTATCCTTGTGTATGCCTCACGTATGCGTAGTGCCTGAGCCTGATCCTTACTGGAGTAGACTGAATCGATCGAGGGTCACATGAGGACACCTGTCAGTGGTTTTTGCCTTCTGGACTTTAACACACTGATTGGGTAAGGAAAGGAGCAGGACGCGGCTGCTGCCAAGTAAGGTCTACGTAAGGCTGCAGTAAGCGTGCTGGAGTAGTTCTGACATACGGACATGCCATTGCGTCAGTAAGGACAACCATAAGGTGTCCATATGCTGCACCTGTAAGGCCTAGTGCACGTATAGGATCCTGGAGGAAGTGGAAGCGCAGTCTTTCTCCTCGGCGAGAAAGACCTTTCTCCTGTGCCATGTGTTTTCATGAACTTTACTTCAGGACTACAACTTGTTCATAATGCAAGGAATTCCTCCTACATACACAAAACACCGGCCACGCTGCAGTGCTGCAGGCCAAGGGACATGTGGACGCATGTATACACATGTCCATGATGCATGCAGTGCATCATGACCATGGTCACAGCTGCATGCAGCGCTGCAACTGATTTGAAAGCAGCTGCGCGCAGACTCGCCAACAGCCAGATATATATTGTACAGACGGCTGGCAGTTGGCAGTGTCTGCTGTGTGTACACAGACATGTGATTGACTGTGAGCGGCGGTTCAACAAGTTGACAACTAAACACATGAACTATGAGCCTGGTAACTATGCGAGCATTGGCACCCTGGGTTGGTACGGAGCCCGTCAAGCGCAAAGTAGCGCAGATGTGCCTAGTTTGGATTTCAAAGAGGTACACTAGCACTTAAAATTATTGCTGTCAATCTGCCATGGGCTATGCACGTGGACTCCGCCATGGACCCTGCCTACAGCGGGGTCATGGCACCCGAGCTGCGGCTCAGCTGCGCATGCGGCTAGCAGGGCGGGCGGTGCTGCCCAGCCACACTGTCCCGTCGGACGTTCTGTAGGCGGCCGCTGGCCGCTGCGACGGGGCGGGGCACGTGATTGCTGCGGTGGTGGCCAGCCCCACGTCTGTCCATGCTCGCCCGCCTGCTTTCCCACGGGTGGTCGCGGGTCGCCGCGGGGTTGGCGATGTGGCGTCACCAGCCCCCTGCGTGCCTCGCTCTGCCGCCCCTGCAGGGCCGCTGTCGCAGGGCTGGTACGCCCCGCCCTGTGGGGGGCGTGCGCCCCCGGGCTCTCATAGGCGGGATGCATGCATGGGAGTGCTTGGGTGGGGCTGGTTGCGGTGGTGCTGGTGTGAGCACTGTGGCGCTTAAGCCTGCTGGAGGCGGACGGCCGCGGTGTGCGGCTTTGGCGTGGTTGACGCGGTGGTGGGGTGCTCTGGCGAGCGCGAATGAAGTGCGTGTGTGTGGATGTGCGGGTGTGTCGGTTGTGCCGGTTCATTGTGGCTTTGCGCCTGGGTCTGTTGCAGCTTCTTGCTGCCTGCGTCACGGTGCTGGGCCGTGGTCGTCTGCTTGCCTGCTGTTGCTCTCGGTGCCGGGCTCTTGCGTTGATCTCCGTGTAACACCCGACCGTGCCGTCTCAGCAGCTTTCGGCCATGTGGCCCCGGCCGCATATCGCAGTATGTGCTCTTACATCGAGGGGCTCCGATCCAATGCACCAAGCGAATGTACAACTAAACTCACATGCTAGCCAGCAGATGCGAGCCGGCCAGGCGATCACCTGGCACGAACTGCGCACCCGATCGCAGTATGTGTGCACGTATACTGTTGGACCCAGTGGAGTGCACAGGACCACGGCAAGCACTTGCATGCATGTATGTATATCTACATGTAGATACACGATCAGGGCCAAGCATGTTCAGATGAGTGATTGGGTGATGCGTCCACTGATCTGACACACTCACCGCAAGTGTGTCAGATTTTGAGATACCAGCCTCAGACCGGCGCCAAGCCAAGGAAGCATGCAACAATGACTCTGTCAACTGACAGACTTACAGCGCCGACCGGCTGACATTCGGCTGACTCCGTGACTGTGTACACGTGTTACAGTGACCGTGAGTGGCTGTGAGTGGTGACTCACCACTGGTGAGTTGCTGTCAGTGTGCGTGTGACAACCAGCGAGTGCGGATCGGCCTTGGGAAACGCCCCGGGCGACACCCTCAGGCTGCCTCTCGAAACCATGGCCCCCTGGCAAGTGGACTCTGTCTGCCTGGAGTGGGTGTTGCACACTCCGCAGTACACGCGGTTGCAGTCCAAAAAGTACCGTGATACGGCAATTTAATTAATATGATGATAGAGCAAATTTAAAGTGACCATCTAACAATATTAGTCACGACCCCCTCATGGTGCTGCACCAGCCAGGTGACTATGCGGTGTCGTAGGGTGAAGCACACCACCCCTTCTGTGCGAGTGTGCTGTGCAGAACGCATGTTCTGACCTGTGCATGGTGATGACCCTCGGAGGCACAGGTGGCTGCACATTGAGCACTTACTGTTGTGCTGCCCCTGTCCGGCAGAGCAGGGACTCTGCGGCAAGCCTGCGAGGGATGCCTGGCTCCGAGCTGACCTGCTGCGTGCCGTAGTGGGCCCAGATGCCTGTGCACGCCCCGTGCACCCGCCTGGTGGCTGTGTTTGTGTTTGGGACGAGGGTAGCTCCCCGGGCGTGCGCGTCTGAGCCTGTTGCAGCGTGTTGCAGCTTGGCTGCCGTAGTGGCCCCAGATGCGTGGTTTGGTGTTATGGGAGTGTTCCCGGGCCGCACCTGCTGTGGTTATGCGTATTTGTGATTCTTCCGCCACTATTCGAACGGGTGCTGTGGCCGATGCCCAAATGGGACAGGCCCGATGCTCGATCTATTGTTTAAGCGATCTATTGTTTAAGCATGTGTGCGGAGTCAAATGTGAGTTCGATCGACCACATCAAACTTATCCCTGTAATTTTCCGTACATGTGCAGGAGCATTGACACACTGTCAGACAGTGCCAGAAGCAGTCAGGGATGGACTCAGGGATGGGGCCAGTATCATCATGCAAGGACATGTGAGACTGACACCAGGCCTGGCCAATTGCAGTATGTATGTGGCAACATTGCCATATCCACAAGGGCATTGAAACCGCAAATTGCTGGTACATGCAGGTCAGGATGATGCATGCAATAGCGTGTCGTTGCAAAAGCATTATATGCTGCTGAACGCTCTCGCCGACAGGATGGTGCATGTGTGTCCCTCTGTAAAAGTGTTCAAGTATGTCATGTCGAATGGTCACTGCTGGCCTGCAATTTCTGCAATGTTAAACAAACATCACAGGCATGTGGGGACCCTTGCACCATCTGCAAGTGTAGAGTTCACTGGGCTTAACAATTTGCTGCAGGTACACATACAAAGGTTAAAACCAGCGGTGCTGCTGCTGGCTGCCAAAATGGAACAGAGACCTGGAACAGACATCACTGTTGGCTAAAAAGTCCAAGAAACAGGAATGCACATTCAACACAGAAATGAAACTAGAACACAGAACTGTTGCACATTGGGGCAAAATGCAGCAAATATCCGCAGCACTTAATGACTCGGGTTACATAGAACCCGAACAAAGGATGCACACACTTCCATACCTTTCACCTCTCACCGGCCCAACCTCACAATCAACCTCACAATCAACGCTTTCTCCGCCAGCCTAGCTAGGCCTGGCCCACTGCGATGCACCTGCGGTTGGTTGTCAAGAACCTCACAAATCCCCACTAATCCACACCAGCCATGAGTCTGCACTGCTGACGTAACACCGCAGACATCAGTAAAGCGGCATCTTGTACAAAGCCGATTCACGCTGCTGGATGGACATCTAGTGCGAGCACAGGCGTCAGCTAGCACTTGCAACCGCCAGAGCAGCACTCGCAGGCGCATCCAGCGGTCTCGCAAGGGCATGCGCTTGCGCTTGCGCAACCGCATGTCGCCTCGTAGCAGGCACAGTCGTCACCGCACTTCCTCGCTGCAGGGCATACGCACGTCTCGGGAGTGCAGCAACCAGCTTCGGTTTGGCACTGGCAGCCAGCTTCACAAGGGCAGCCGCCCTCCAGCTGGCAACAGTCACGTTCGCAACGGCAGTCCATGGTGTTACTTTAGCTTGAAACGG
>JALKAD010000008.1:120158-131089 GCA_024500015.1 Ulva compressa | reverse complement strand
CAAGGGAAGAAAGCACGGAACAAAACAAAACAAACATAAGCAGCATGGTCACGCTACACATCGGCATGAACCGCACTCACAAGGAACACCGTGGCTGCGTGCTGGCGGAGGGGGGTGTGTGGTGTGGCCGGTTGGCGAGCATGGCTTTGGCGTGGTTGTGGCGGTTGTGGTGTGCGCTGGTGCGGTTGTGGCGGGGTGCGTTGTGGCTCGGGAACCTATGCATGTTGATGCTTGCTGCTAGCTGCATGCTTGGGTTCGGTTGCTTGCTTGCTTGCTTGTTGTTGCCCCCGCTGCAGGGCTCTTGCGTACATCTTCGTGTAACACTCACACGGAACACTGCTGTGCAGGTGGCGACATGCATGGTGGCGCGGGCGGCTCTGATCAAGCCGTGGATCTTCACGGAGATCAAGGAGCAGCGCCACTGGGATATCAGCGCCGGCGAGCGCCTGGATATGCTCAAGAACTTCTGCTCCTGGGGCCTGCAGCACTGGGGCTCGGACAGCAAGGGTGTAGAGACAACACGGCGGTTCCTGCTGGAATGGCTCTCCTTCCTCTGCAGGTGTGGTCCTCGTGGGACACCACAACCGTTGGCCCTGTCCGCCAAGTGCCTGCCAGGTCCTGCTGTGACATAGTAATGCAGTGTTGTCACTTTGCCAAATGTGTCTTTATATTGACACAGCTGGCATGATTCTGTGGTTCGTGTTGGACTTGGTTTGCTGTGGCTGGTTTGCATGCCTGCATGTTGGCCCACACATGTGGCTGAGTTTTGAGGTTGCAGTCGAGTGTGATCGAGTACGGTGTTTCTGACAAGGTGCACCTCTGTGTTCAGCGCGACACTGCAATGGTGCTACCTTGTGGCCGTGGCACAGGTGGGCTACAGCACAACGCATATGGAGATTGACAGTAGCAACTGCAGTGGAGTGTGTCTTCGTGTAAGCAGAATCATGGTGCAATGGCTGCTGGTGTGAGAGTAGGTGTGTGCAGGTATGTACCGGTCGGGCTCCTGGAGGTTGTGCCTCAGCAGATGACTTGGCGTCCACCTTCGTATGTGGGCCGCAATGATCTAGAGACGCTGATGGCAAGCAGCAGTGCCCAGGACTGGGTCCGAATATCAGAGATACTCCTCGGACCTGTGCCCAACAATTTTGTTTTTGTGCCCAAGCACAAGAGCAACGCGTATGTAGACTCAAAGGACGAGGAGGTACAAGGATGATTCAGAGCAAGTGTAAATATGCAAATGGATGTTGATCTTGGAAATGTGCGTGATGAGGTCTCGAAAGGTTGGTTTTCCTGGACCATAATCAACATGTTGGCTAGCGGACATGTGTGAACAGCCAATATGTGCAATGATCAAGTTTACTATCCACGATCGCGATTCTGCTGACGCGTTGGATATCTCTGCTGTTTTTTAGACTTGTTTTCATTCATAACGAACTATGGCGCACACTGGGGCAGAATTAATGGGGTCCCATGCTGGGTTCCCTTCATGCATGCAGGCAGTGGTGAGCATGGGAATTCCAATGTCAATATGGCAGGAACAGTGCTAATGTGATCAGTCGCGACCTAAATGGATATGCAAGCCGCTTCGCAACGCCCCCTGCCGTTGATTGTAGATTGTACAAACGCTTTGGGCCATTGATCTCTGCGCTCTCGTTCCATGCGAGCCTTCTCCATCTCCACAGACCTCACGCCGCGTACTGACGCACCCGAGTACGGGCTGATCATATCTTGCGGTTTTTGCTGGGGTTCGGGGTATTTGGCGCAGCGGCGCAATGAATGGCACCTGCTGTGTATGGCGTAGCCCACGACTGACGTAGCCAGCCCAGTGGAAAACTAGATCGTTCTGCACGAGAGATGCCTGAACCGATCAAATCTGGCAATGATGCTGGAAATGATGGTGAAGCTCTTCCCGAGCTCAATGCGACTCAGTATGTCATACTTGCCGAGAGCCAGCGCAAGAAAAGAGCTCTCATGGAGACCCGAATCAAGTATAATGCGCTCTTGGATGAGAACAAGCGCCTGTTGCGGGAGAGAGAAGAGTCAGAGAAGGCTGCCTTTGAGGTGGGCAGAATCAACATCCGCCCCTTGCCGGGTGGCTGAAGTCTTTGATACACTGCAAAGCTGGTTTTGGTATGTTCTGGCTGATGCTTGGCCCAATTTTGCAGGTCACAGAGACCATGCGCCGGGATATTCTCACAAAGAACGATCGCATTGCAGAACTGGAAAGCTCCGTTGCTGATCAGAAGGCATCATATGAAGCACAGCTGCGACAATTAACGCAAAAAATGGAAGCTGGGATCTCACAGAAGAATCTTCAATTGCAAGAGGTGGAGGGGAACTACCAAGAGCAAGTTGATTCATTGAAGAAGGAACTAAAAGTACGGGCTGGTTCTGTGTGTGTGCTTGTCAGCACTATCTACACATCAACTATATTCTGTTGCTTCGAGAGTATCACAACCCCAGATTCTTGCTCTATCACTGGGAGTGCTTGCATGCGCAAAGCTAGATGGTTGTGCAAAGCCAGATGGTTGACATGGCTGTGATCGAATGTAGGACGTGGAACAATTCTGCAGAGAGAAGGAAGAACTGGAGAAGGACCGGCTCAGAATGCATGCCGAAAATGACTCTCTTCAGAATAAGCTCGAAGAGGTTGAACGTCAGCAGGAGCACAATTTCATCCAGGGCACGATGCGACTCAAAAAGGAATACGAGCAGAAGATGGAAGAGCTTACCAAACGGTCTGTACTCCAAATCTGTCCCTCCTACTATTCCTTGCTTCCGTGCCAATCTCGTTCTACGTTCATTTTTTCTAACGTCCAATGATGCATGTAGCAGAGCTGTGAGCTTTGGCTATGGTGTAATGCACATGGTCCCCTTTCTGTGCCTGCTTCCAAAATGATGTGCTTGCAATGGCCGGTGCCTGTTCGGGTCAAGCATCACGCATGACCGTCCATCGACGTCGGTGCCATCTATTCTACCTGCCAGCTTGGCACACATAGAACCATTGAGGGTGGTGCATCAAGTCGGATGTCGACTTCTGATTCGTTGACACCACATGCGGATGCATGGGCACTGCAAGTGTGTCAGTGAAATGTGCCACGCTTAGCTTGGATATCTATGTCTGCCGCGTCGTGGCCGAGTTCCAGAATGGTCATCAGATGTTCAAGTCTATCACATCAATTGCTTCATTTCGTCTCTGCACAACACCAGCTTCCATGGCCAAGGTAATGCATGGTGATGTAGGTATGAGGAAGACATGGATGAGAGGCTGGATGTTTCCATCAGGCGCATTGTGCAGCAGAACAAGCGGACTGCTATGGAACTACAGCTGCATGTAGAAGAGTCAAGCATGCTCCAACAGGAGAACAAAGTGCTCATGGATGACAGGCGAAAGCTTCAGCGGGTATGCTCACATCGCCTGCACTGTGGCCATCATGTAAAGATCTTTGCACCCTTCTGCTAGCCTTGTGTCCCAGTCGAGCGTTGCAGCATGCCAACAGAGATGAAATATGCCCATTGGCCTTCTGGATCGTAGCGCATGAGAAACAACGGGTTCCCCAAACCGGCAGTTGTGTAGTAGGTGTGATGTGATTCAGCAGGCCGGAAATATACTTCTCAAGTTTTCTGGTGCACCTGCACGGAGTCATCTGTCTGCAAGCACATCAGCATCACATCGCTTCGGGCACAATTGCGCTTTGGCGGTCATTTGGCAGACTATGCATACTTGGTCATGGCCCGAACAGTTTAGACACTGTGCTCCAATCTTTGAGTTTTCCTGAGCACACCGACTTCCACCCAGTTGGCGTGAGTGCAGGAACTAGAGCTCAAGCTGCAGATGGAGAAGGAATTTGCAGATCGAGGTGCAAAGCAGAGACGGGCGATCAAGGCATCCGATGAAAAGGTAGTTGCACTGGAGCGTGCATTACAAGGGTTCGTGGAGGACTTTGAGAAAGAGCGAGCACACATGCGGAAGCAGTGGGAGAAAGCTGCAGCTGACATGGCTGCAGAAGTGGATGCTTACAGGCGGCTGGCTGAGGTATGACACGGACTGATTTATAATGGCTCAGTGTGTCAGTGAGCAGGCGCTGACCCAGCCAGTCTTAGGCACATGACAGACCAAGCCAGCTGCAGCCAACACTGCTCGCGGCATATGATGCTTAGCAGTTGTTTCAGCTTGATGCTGTCTTCTGCCAGGGGGTGTGGTGTTGAATGTCATCGTTTTCATGCCGAATGCTGGACAGTCCATGTGCTGATTGCTAAGTGCGTTGCAGCTCAAGGCAAAAGAGGCCAAGAATGTGCGCCGGCTCGCACAGGAGGTGCTGCTGCAACGGTCTGACACTGAAATTTTCTTCCTAAGCAGCTTGGAACATGTGAGAAAAGAGTTGGAACTTGAGGCGAAAAAGGCAACAGGAGCTCCACAGGGACGGTCAACTCCCCCACGGAGTGGACGGGTTGACATTGGAGAGCTGACTTGGGCAGAGCGGGAGCGTGTTCTGAGGCTTGCATTTGCGAAAATCAACAATCAGACGCGCAGCTTAAAGTACATGCAGCTGCCCCCTCATCCAGGGCTAGCGGGGCGACAGAAGGCCCAAGAGTCTGGAAGCCCGCTGTCAGGGGTCGTTTCGGGAGCAGAAAAACCTCACTTGGCGTAGACTATTCTGCAAACCGCGTATCTGCTCTGGGAATGATGTGCTGCAACTTGGTGCAAGGCTGGAAGTACTTTGTGTGGGCTGCAGAACTTATTCTGGGCACATACAGAAACAAACTATGGACCATCCGCGTGTAAAGACAACTGGAAATCCACTGTTCAAATAAATTTCAGCTATAACGGGGTATTGGAAGGACACATCTGTGTATAAGCACTTACCGCAGGCTGGCGAGGCATGCCTAGGCATGTGGTTTGAGTGTCCGCATGCATGGTGTTGCCTGCGTATGCACACAGCTGTGCACACTTGTCCTGCCGTTTGGACTTCAGAACTCGGCAAACAGCTCCCAACGTGAAGAACACAACAGCCTGAAGAATTTGTCGATCAGCAGCAGCGCCACTTTGCATATATGATGCTGTGGGCGATCCTTCGAGCGTGGCCAGCTATCTCTTAGGCGAACATTTCCTGGATTGTCCTGGAACGCCTGATTAGGACAGCAACCACATTAATCTAGTCTCGAGCTATGGTGCATTCTCAATCTTCTGGCAAGCACAGTCGCTGCCCAACTGGCCCAAACATAGCAGTGCGCGGATGCACGCCTCTGTCGCGTGCAGGGAGCAATGGGGGTATTCGTAGCACACCTTCCAAAACTGTACGTCTACACTGTGTGCAACACACTTGCGCTTGCGCGGGCTGTGCCCCTGCAACGTCAGAGACTCTGCGGCGTAGTTGCCCAAAGGCTCGAGTATGCAGGCCTCCCAGCTCTCCCCGATGGACGCTCTTGCGGCAACTCTCATCATCAAAATGCGAGAGCGGTTTGGCGTACGCTCTGCTGACACATATCGGCCATCATCATATGTGACCGTATTGAGATTCAGCTGCTGACCCAGTGTTTCACGTCCAGGAAGCCGCGAAGGATGTCATTGCTCAAGAGGCGATTGCAGACGAGGTCAAGAAATTCATGGCCAAGTCAGGTAGCATGCAAGAAAAAGATTTGCTCCAGTTGGAGGAGACAATCCGTCTACGTCTGAGTGGCCGGACCCCACCGTGCGATCTGCCTTTGACCTGGACCATACTACAATATCCTATGGCATGTACATTTCCCTTCTGACTCATTTGCACTCATAGGCGCAACACCATGGTTCTAGAGCGTAAAGCGCGTCTGAAAGGCGATGAATGGGCACGAGTGTGGACGTATGAAGCTGCTAGAGTTGGGCGAGAAGGTGTGCCAGTGGCTCCCTTTTCATGAATGTTCGGCTAAGTCCGATCATGTACAGTATATGCGTGTCGCCGCCTTATGCTGGAGCAGCAGAGTCTTTCTGGTATGATGTGACTGCTTGCCATAGTGCTCCAATGTCTGCACACTGTAGCTCCATTGAGGTCCGGCTGCTCCATAGCAGTGATCGGCGTGTGCGTATGCCTCAAATTGCGTCTGATTGGTCCATTGTGGCCGTGTGTGTGCCTAGAATCGTGTCTGTGATGCAGTCGCACGTGACAGGGACATTGATTTGGAGAAGAAAGAGCGCCAGCGCAAGATTCTGGATGAGCAAGTGCAGCAGAAGAAGCGCATTGAGGAAGAGGAAAAGCAGGACAACATCAAGGCATGCTTTTAGATATCCTCTTATATGTTGGATTCATCAGCACCTGATTGATTTGCGCTGCTGACAGCCTGTGGCCGCATCATTCCAACATGTTCACGCTGCACTTGCTCATCTTGCAAGTGTCAGATGCAAACCATGTTTGACTATGGAGAGCGGAGTGCAACTTTAAGCTCTTTGCGTGAGTTCACATTCTTCATGTCTCCAGTTTGATTTTCTGATGTCTGCCATGATCAGCCGTAGAGAATGGCAAGCTGGTTCGCGTTGTTGCACGGTACGGGCATTTTGCAGTTCTTGTTGGAAACGCGGTACATGTGTGCTCATGCCACTTGCAATTTTACCTGACCGTGAGTGTGATCTGCGCACGGAGGTGCGTCAGACATGCAGGAGAGATCTTTGCTGATTGATATGTGTGCATGCTGCTGCCACATCAGCTGTCACTCTCTCACGGTCACGATGCATTTCAGGCAGGCGTAGAAATCATGAAGGACATCAAGGAATGGGAGAAGGAAGAGTCGGAGCGCAGGGCCAAACAACTGGAGCAAGTTCTGCACTTCAAGGACATGCGAGAGTCTCAAGTCAGGGACAAAGCAGCTCGCCTGCAACGGGTGCGCCATGCCGCCATCATGTGCCAGGCAGATTCAGTTTTAGCATGTGCCAGGTAGAGTCAGTTTCAGCGTCATACTGTCGGTGACTATCTATCTCCTGCAGTCCGACCCATGGCACATCTTCATCTCACTTTTTGAATTATCTGTCCGAAGCTACAACTCTGTGTTCGCAGCGACCAGCTTTCATGCCTAGCTCCCGCGGTGCTTGGTGCCTGCTTATACACTGTGCAGATCTGTGGCAGATCACGCCCTGAATCTGTGTCTACTGGGATGTGCTGCGGCCGCCACTGCGACCACATGCAGCACCACCCGTAATCGCCGGCCATGCGAGTGACAGGCCGGTTTGACTTGAGCAATCTGCCTCATCGGCTATTGGCGACATCAGCAGCAACGCGAGCGTCTCACTGTCATCACGCAGGTGTATCTCTGCCTCCCAGTGAATGCGACACCTGCTGCGTTCTGCAGGCGCGTGATGAAGTTGCGCGCGATGAAGCAGAGACAGCCGCCCGCATTGCGTACGAGGTCAAGGCTGAGTTTGAGCGGGAGGCGGCAGAGCGGGCGTCCGCTAAGCAGGCACTCGTCACGTACCTCGCAGGCAATGAAGAGAACAAGAAGCTGCGGGCTGCAGCAGCGGAGCAGCAGCGGCTGGAGGACCTGGAGTACATGCGCCAGTACGAGGAGATCCTGGACAAGCAGCAGAAGGAGCGCCTGGCGCGTCTGGAGAAGCTGCAGGAGTGGCAGGTGTGTTGTGCTGGCCCTGGCACGACAACAATCCTGGCTTACCATTGTCTCTGCACGATTCAATGTTATCCAGACATAATCTTCCAACGCTTCTGGGGTAACTCCATTGGCAGCCTGTGGCTCCATTGTAGCCGCACATCCTTCGAGGCACGTACATACATTCGGCCGCATCACTGCTCACGTGGATGTATTGGCAAGACTAGGTGGCAGTGCGGCAACAGCAGCACGTGCCCATGCAAAGCCAGCTGCTGCGCTGAGCCTCTGCAGGCAATGCTGCGTCAAACGGCAATGTGTGCCATGGTCCAGGACAAGAACGAGAGCAAGGCGGCATTGATGCCGGAATCCAAGCGCTGGATCGACCCCGCGATCATCCAGAAGAACTGGGAGGAGCGTGAGCGTGCGCGTTCTGCGGAAGAGCGCCGGCGCCGCGATGCTGTCGCCGACCGAAACGCAAGCATGGTTGCTGTGCTCGATGAGCAGGTCGCAGCGCGCCGCGCTGCAGGCGCCGCGGCGAAGGACGAGCGCGACGCGTACAGCAAGCGGTACCTCGCAACGGCAGAGGCGGAGCGCGTGCGGGATCTGGAGGAGCGGCGGCAGCGCGTGCAGCTCAAGCTGCAGGCGAAGCTGGACCTGGAGGCGCAGATGCGGGAGAATGCGCGGCGGCGGGCCGAGGCGCCGATGTCTGACATCGAGCGCACGGTCAACGCGCCGCTGCTACGCGCTGTGGACACGTTTGAGAACACGGAGGTGCTGCCTCTGAAGCCGTACCCGGCGGAGTTCCTGCCGCGGGATCTGAAGGATGTGCAGGCGAAGCTGAGCGAGGCGCATGCCCGGGGCAAGCTCAAGTCGGCTCGAGGATTGGTACGGGGAGGCGAGCGGAATTGAGCGTCCACGTTGACTGACCTGCTTGAGGGCAGCTGCACCCGGGCTGCGCTGACAGTTGTCAGCATGGGCTGTGGAGTCTTTGAACAGTTGGGCGGCGCAACTTGACCTTGAGGAACTGGCGCCTGTAGGCTAGCATTGATCTGTTGCAGGCATGACAAATTGGTGTACCTTGGCCTGGTCCGGTGCGCACAGAAACCATGTGGACCATGAAGTGCCTAGTTTGGTGAACTGGGCGACATGCTGGAGAATGATGTGATCGGATGTCTGCAAGTCGTTCGGGGACAGCAATGATCACTGGAATCAAAAGATGTGGTCGCAGCAACGCTGTCTGGACGACACAGATGCGCCGGACATGGTGCTCTTGTGACTGCATTGCTTTGGGGTGGATTCCACAGTCTGAGCGAAGTTACAACATAGCAATGGATAAGAGAGCCTGGGCTCACACATGCGATATCTGGCCACACGATACCTTCACATGCTTGGTTAATCTAACTGGCGTACTCAGGCGGGTCAAACTGGCACTGAGTCGTGCTTGTGCATGCATATTCCATGCAGAGAGCTATCGCACATGAACTGCAGTGCTGGTAATACCGCAAACACGCTGCAACGACAACCCGAAATATCACTGCAACGAAGATCGGTAGTCAAGTAAAATTTGTACAGTAGTGCGCGTTTGTTGCCGAGATCCTCCTCAGCGGTGTGTCTTGCAATCCTGCAGTACTCATCACACCAATTCGACACGGACGTCGCGCTAGTCAGCTATCATTCTTCCAAGATCGGCATATAAATGCTCCTTTTTGCCGCTTGAGGAATTTGTGTCCTAGGTGTTGTCTTCTTTCTAGCTGAGCCCATGTCAGTCTTTGTGGGGTGGGCATCCGGCGCATTATGTCCGTTCTGCGCAGCTTTGCGCAGATGCAGCATGCCATCCTTGGTTACACTTCAAGCATGGCTTGTGCTTTCTCGTTGCGCTCGCGCGGTCATGCTGGCCGAACGTGAGACTGCATTTGTAGGCTGGAGTGAAAGGGAGCTGCCTGGTATGCCGCCCGCCCTCGTTACCAGAACATGCACCCAGCCCTGCAAACGCAACAGTAGCTTGAGCCATGCTGCAACGTCTGTACAGGTGCATTTGACGAGCGTGTCTTCAACCAAGCATGCGTGAACGACCAAGACGAATGTGAGGACTGGGCAAGAAAGGGAGAATGTGACAGAAACCCAGAATTTATGAGAAGTGCATGTCGTATGTCATGCTATGTTTGTGAGCAGTACGTCAAGGTGCTGCACCATCTGAAGTGTCAGGGCACTGTATTCAGCAGTGTGCTTCCCCGTTCTTGATCAACAGCTGGAGTCAAATTTGCGAATGATCAATGCAGAAGTCAAAGCACTTTGGCGAAAACCTTACAATGTCAACAGTAAGTGGTGAGGTGTGGCCCTAGCAATCATGGCTTTGCTGCGTGGCCTCCTGTGAACTGCCACAGTCACTGCTCTGAATCGTGGCATTGAAACAAGTGCAACTCGACCTTCCTTCACTTATGCACCTTCGCCCCCGGGAACGCGACCAACCAGCTCAATTCGCATGTCACGTGTGGCTTTGGATGCAGCCTTCAGTCTGGATGATTGAGATAGAGTGTGTGTGTCCAGCATATCCATCTCCTCATCTCCTCTTCCTTGCAGATTCATGTGCAAATGCTGTGGGACAAGGCCCCTGATATGTGCCATCTCATGGCGGAACTAGCGACCGGATCCCTGGGGGACACATGTGAGTTTTACCGCAACGAGGCAGCTCCTGAGGTAAGCCCAACCGCATGTGCACTGCCAGAGCTACAATGCACACTCTCAGCACAGGCATCTCGAGGCTGGTAGGCAGTTGCTAGTGAAAAATGTACGCTGGATATGGCCATCCCATGCTGTTTGCACTCGTGTGCGCCCATCGCGGTGGCTGTGCATCGAATCGCACCTGTACCACCTTGTACTACTTCTTGGAAGGAGGTATTTCAGGTTGGTCGCAATACTGCATGACTTCGCATCATGGACACCATGTACTGCTGCTTGACTGCGCCTCCATGTGCTGCAGAGTGGTGGTGGTCCTCCCTATGGCCTCCTGCAAGGGGTGTGCGAGAGCCTGCCAGAGGCTCCACCGAAAGAAGTCACCACAACGATCGAGTGTGTCCCTTTCACCGGCCTTGTGCTGCTTGTCCCCGAGTGAGTCCTCTGTTTCAGGACTGTGCCGGAAGTCCTCTGGACTGCGATTGTGACGCTGTCATGAATGGAACGCAACCAGCGGACTCAAGCGCCTCGCAAGTGCGCAAAGAGGTGTTCCCTCGCAGGTGTTGCATTGAAAGTCAAATCTACTGTCCGTGTGGCCTTCTCTGTACTGCGTATGACACCGAAATGCTCTGCATGCGGATGCCACCTTGAATGCAACAACCACCCCTTCTCACCAGGCAGTGCTGCAT
>JALKAD010000008.1:61635-78012 GCA_024500015.1 Ulva compressa | reverse complement strand
CGCCGTCGCACAGCACGCCCCAGGTCTCTTGCCCTTCGTGCGGATGTCATACCAGCAGGCATCGGCGCTGCTTCTGCGGCGCCCGGACGGCGCACATGAACTGCTGTGGAGCGAGACCGGCGTGCGGCAGGGCGACACGATGGGGCCGTTCCTCTTCAACCTGACGTACCAGCCGACTCTGCGCGCAGCGAGCGAGGTTAGCGGCGGAGCGCTGGTCACAGCTTGCCACGATGACACGTATCTGCAAGGAAGGCCGCAAGATGTCGCTGCCGGGGCAGCACTGATCATGGGTAGGCACCCCTGCCAGCCGCAGAAGACTAGCGTCTACTGCAAGGACACGGACGCAGCTGCGCATGTCGCCGCCTTGCTCGGTGCGCACATCGCCCCAGATGGCATCGTGGTGTGCGGCACCCCGCTGGGTAGCGATGGGTTCATCGCCGCGCATGTCTCCCGCCGCTGCGCGGCTACTCGCGCGCAGATCGCGAAGCTGACCGCACTGCCACTGTCCCCCCAGGTGAAATGGCTTGTCATGCACAACTCCCATCGTCAGCGACGCGCGAACAGAGCCTGACCAGCAAGGCGCGCCTGCACAGTTGCGCAGGCTCGATGGCCTCGGCTTTCCTGAAAGCCAGACCCGGTGCGACTGAACTGACTGCTACAGAGTTCCGCGTGAATGTGTGCTTGCGCCTGGGTGAGGCGTTGTTCACCGGCCAGGAGCCGAACGGCGACTTCGTGTGCGGCCGGGCATCGCCTGCTGATGGTTCGCATGCCCTCGTGTGCAATGCGGTGTGGCGCACGGTGGTTGCCCGCCATGATGCAATCACGCAGGCATGGCGCCGCTTCACCATGCGGGCGGGCATCCCCACGTCTCTTGAGCCCAACATCAAGAGCCTCGCGCAGTACCCGGATGTGCCGGGCGCGCGGCAGCCCGCGCAGCCAACCGGCCCCACCTGTGAGTCTGCCAGCTGTGCTGCCGCTGGTGCGCTCACTCCACCCACCCCGCCCCCCAGCGTCTCGGCCGTGCCTTCAACCCCATATGGCGGAGACCCAGACACAGGACATGCTGCCTTCCTTGCTGCGCGGCGCCGCCGTTGCTGCCTCTCCCTGCCCCAGCATGGCTGCCCAGCACATGTCCACCCCGGGGCATACCATCGGCGCAGGTGGCCACACTCAGCCGCGCTGCTGCGTGAGGCGCAAGCGTCGTGGGCGGCTGAGGAAGGTCCTGGCAGCCCGCGCAGCCAGCCGGCCCCACCTGTGAGTCTGCCAGCTGTGCTGCCGCTGGTGCGCTCCCTGCGTGACCCCGCCCCCAGCGTCCGGCAGTGCCTTCAACACCTATGGACAGAGGCTGGAGAGTTCCCCGCCTGCCCCTTGCGCACCTCAGGACCGGCGAAACCCCTGCACCGGCCGGCGACGCGCACGGCCGCGGCAGCCGGTGGTGGAAGCCGCTGCGGGGCCCGCGCCCCTGGCCACTGCTGCACCCGCAGCTCCTGCTCGACCGAGGTCCGGCAGCCGCTCGGGCGACGAGCGCGACGCCATGGGTCGGGACGTCACCAGCGAGGAGGCGCGGTACAGACCTGGCCGCACCGCACGGCACCCGAGCCAGCGCGGCGGCTGCCGATGACGCTGCCGTGGACGTCACGGCGGCCGCCCCGGCCGGCCAGTGTTCGGTGCGGTGTGAGCACTTGCCGCGGGTGGGCCCGGCGGCCACTGGTCCGCCGCAGCGACTGCCCGAGGGTCGCCGGGGCCGCTCGGCCGCGGATTGCGCCCGGCCGCCTGCCCACCGCTCGAGCGTGACCAGAACGGGGTGACTCCTTGTGATGATGCTCCGCAATACAGTCGTGGCCGATGTGTGCCGTTGGGGGCCGACGGTTGGGGGGGGAGGGAGTGACCTGTCCGGTGGCCCCCTCCCGGGTCGTCGCCGCGGCAAACACGCCAGGCGCTGCCGCCCAGCTGATGGACAACAGGAAGCGCGCCAAGTATGGCCGCTCCGGCACGGGCGCGTGCCGCTTTGTGTCCCTGTCGCATGAGACGTTCGGCCGTGTGGGCACGGGTGCGTTTGCCTTTCTGAACAAGATCGCTGACTTCGCTGCGGCTTCAGGGGCCGTGTCCAGGCGAGCGTTCTTGCAGAATGCCATGTGCGAGCTCTCCACCACTCAGTGCCGTGGGGTGACGCGCCAGGTCCTCGCTGCGGCTCCGCTACGCATGCGGCTGGCGGGCCGGGCGGTGGTGCCTGGCCACGCTGTCCCGTCGGACGTGCTGTAGGCGGCCGCTGGCCGCCTTGATGGGCCGGGGGCCGCGGTTGCGGCGGCGCAGGCTGGCCCCGCGTCTTGTAGTGCTGGCCCGCCCTGCCTCCGCGCGGGCTGGCGCGGGGAGAGCGCTGCGACGCCGCTCGTGCCCTGCGCGTCCCGCCCTCAGGCTCCTGCCGGGCAGCCGGAGGGGGCGTGCTGGTACGCCCTGCTGTGTGGGGGCGTCAGCCCCCGGGCTCTCACGGGCGGTGATGGAGTGTTTGACTGGGGCCGGCTGAAGTTGGGGGGTCGGTGGCGGCCGGGTCTGCCGGGGTGGGCGGTAGTACGTAGTGTGGCGGGTGGTTGCTGTGTGAGGCTGTGGCGCGGGGTCGTGGTGGTGGGGTGCGGGAGTGTGCGTGTGTGTGGATGCGTGGGTGTGGTTGTGTCGGCTGATTTGGTTCGTTGTGGCTTTTCACCCGAGACAGTTGCTGCTTGTTGTTGTTGTCTGCTTTCGAGGGGGTTTTGGCTGTCTGCTTTCCTGCCACCACCACTGCACCCACGCATGGAGTGTGTCAGCGCGTGACGTCACGTCGCGTGGTACCAGGCATCATGTTGAGAATCATGCTTTTCATAGAGTGCCGACACATAGGAAACCCGGGCCCCACAACATCATGATGGCATGCTGCATAGGCGCGGACGTGATGCTACGGCAGCAAATGCGGTGCCACTGCCCCCTATGCTAGCCTGCCCAACGACGACCAATGGCCATGAGCGCAGCTCGCAACTTGAAGGGTGACGCCTCTTTGGCTAGCTGCGCGCGCAGCATGCAGCTCGTTACCCTTATGATCCGGACTGGCTTAGCTGCCAGGCCGCTTCGAATTCGCTCTCCGTGTTACCGCTCATGCCCCAGCCCAAAAGGAGCAGGCGGCCCCGTCCGACGAGTTGACGTTGCAGGCGCACGCCGGGCAGCACTGCAAACCACACAGCAATCCACGCCATATGGAGTTTTAATAGTGAGGTCCAAGTATTTGGGACACAGATCCAGCGACGTCAACCTGAAGTTTCATGCTTTCGAATCTGCGCGCCCTCTGTGCTCCTCTCTGATCACATATGGCGCGCATGCACTGGCGCGACTGGCACAACGCCATGTGGCATGATACGACTACACCAGCTGGCACGCGGCCGCGCCCCTCCGCGCTAGACTGGTCGGGCGGGCATTCCTGTCCCCACTGACGGCCTACCGGCGCTGACGTGTCATCGCGTGTGAGCTGGCACCGGTGACCTGCCCCACCCACCCCCTCCTTTCCACCCCCCCCCACCCCCAACCCCACCTGAACGCCACACGCGCCCAGACGGCTTCCCTCCCCCCCCCCCCCCCGCCGTCCCTCCTCCTCCCTCTTCCCTCCTCCCCGCGCACCCCCGCCACTTCTCCTCAGCCCCTTCCCGGACACGGCTCGTACCGCGACGTTGGCTGCGGCTGCGGCCCCTGAGACTGGTGCCTCGCGGCCTCTGAGGTGGCTGTATACACTACGTAGCGCGTGGCTGCGCGCCCGTCTATACTGCTGGGGTCGAATCGGCGCCCGCTGGTGGGCCCGGTGCATGCTTGTTTGGCGTTCGCGGGACTGTACAATATTGAGTGGGTGCTGCCCTTGCTTCCTGCGTCGTTTGTCTGTGTGTGTGTGTGGTTGTGTGTGTGTGTGTGTGTGTGTGTGTGTGTGTGTGTGTGTGTGTGTGTGTGTGTGTGTGTGTGTGTGTGTGTGTGTGTGTGTGTGGGTGTGTGTGCACGTGGCGCTGGTCCGGCGCTGGTCCGTTCTTGCGTTTGCTCGTACGGAGAGTGGCTTGGGGCATGTGATGGTTTGTCTGTTTGCATGTTGACTGGTCTGTTGCCTCGGCGCTGCTGGGTCCTAGATCTATCACTGTGTAACACCAGCTGGCACGCTCGTGCGGACAGGCGATCCGCGGGGAGGTCCGTTCCAACCTGGCTGGGAAGGCCATCTTGTCGGACCATGGCTATTTTCACCTCTAGTTAAAGCCCTATCGCGGCTGACGTTTCACCGCTCTCAGGCTTGTGCTCGCCGGTCTGATGCTCTTATGTTGCTAATGACTGGGGGCCGCCCCGCTCTAGAACTATGCTGATACGCGGCCTGCGGCAGGGCCCCCACTCTGCAATAAAGGGGGTTTTCGTTTGGTCTTCTGTGCACTCTGGTTGTGCTGAACTCCTTTAGAAGGGCTTCGTCCACAATGGATGCATCGGCTCCAGAGTGTGTATGTACTGTGTGCGCCATCGAACGCGTGTGCAACTGGTTTGGGGCCTGGCCCGAAGCGCACTGATGGCTGACCATACATATACCGCCCCTTTTATATACTGCCACGTGCACCCCCAGCCCCGTCACTACCGTTGGCATCTACAACCTAGGCCGCCAGCGCCCATGCATGCATATGTGAAGCGCATGCGTCCCCGGGGGCATGCGCCCCCCTCCCTTCTGGTTTGTTTATATTCTCGCGGCATTGCCGGAAGGCCTCCTGCTGGAGCATGTCGCGGCGGTGACGGCAGTGCCCTTCCTCCTTGACCCCTTCTCAGCGCTCGCGGGTGCCTGTCTCCGACGAACCCAACACTTGTGCCCTGCTGTGTATGCGCTCGGCGTGCCTCACTGTGTCTCGCAGAGCGTGCACGTGGGTGGCATGATGGCTCCCCTGACACGCGCAGCATGCGAATGCCGCCGTGGTCTCGTATGCGGGCTTGGGTCATGTGTGACCCTGTTAACGTTCCAGCCTATAGCTACCCCGCGGCCCCCCGTCTCCGAGTCCTATCGAGACTCATCTGTGCTCTCTGAAACTCAGTCCTCCTTCCTGTCCGCCCCTCTCTGTAGAGGTGCTGCGCGCTGTGGCCCATGCCCGATTGGGTCTGGCGTGACACCCGTTTCTCTTCTTCTATTTCGTTAACTGCGTCAAATATGATGATCATGCATATGGTATGATCAGCCGCGCAGATCTGTACATCTGTAGGACCAACAAAAGACTACTGCACGCGTGTATATATGTATACACATACTATAGTATGGCCTGCAGCTGGAAACCCCAGAAAATTTCATGACTACAAAAGACCCTTCAACTCGCTTGCGTTGAAAAGAGTGCATCGCACAGGTGGCCAATGTGACTACCTGTTCTCACCAGTGAACTCGCACGCTGCGCAGCGCTGCATGCACACAGCGCTCGCTGGGCAGACACGAAATACTAGTAGCCAACCATGTCGAGAAGGCCTACTGCATTGCAGCACGTCAACACAAATGATCACGTCTCATGATATCACGCACGGAAGTACACGATGCATGCGCGCCGAGGGGAAGGTTTGTCCGAAGAGATTCCTACAGTCCGGACGTCGACGGACCCGTGGCCGTGGGTGCTTAGGCTTCACGGCCTGCGCGTATACGTAGTCAGGCCCTCCTGGGACCTCGGCTTCGCGGCATACATGTAGAATATAATTTGCAAAGGTACATTAATATTCGCTATGCGATCTTCTGGAATTGTGTTTGTGCATATCTAGAGGAAGACACTAAACATTATGCTATGCGAATTTGCCTGCCCCTCCGATGCGTCGACCACATGCGAGAGTGGAGTCAGGTGCGAAGTAGTCATCTGCGTCGCTCGCGATCCAAGGCCGCACCACTGCGCCATGGAGCACGGCTGACCAGACACGTCTAATCGCTGGAGCAGCCCGTTGGAGTGTATAAATATACCTCCAGGCAGCAGCCAACATCGATCGTCCTGTAATCCACCCGCTTCACAGTCCTCTACAGCTCTTGCAACTTGAACCAGAATTCGGCACTTTTCGAAGTTCAATTGCAAGCCTATCACCACAACGCAACCCAAGGACAACATGTGCGCGCCATGTAAAGGATACATCAAATCAACCATGAGCTGCCCAACTGAATGATCAGGGCTATGCTGTCAGTGCAATGACCATCAATCAGTATCAGTCCGGGGCATATCGATATCTGTTGCACAGCGTCGACGTCAGCCTGCCAGCCCGCGTCAGCCTGCCCTGTTTGAGAGTCCTGCTGGCTGTAGATGGGCTTGTGTATGTCCAACTTCACTGATTGCGATTCAATAGTATGCGGTGGCGCACACTTGTAGCCATTCCTATTCGCTGCCCAGATCATACCAACCTCAGCCGTTCCCCCTTAACCACAGCACTTGTTTGCAGGATGTACGCTGCAGCGACCGTCGGTCTCATGGTGGCTTCCGCCGCAATGATGCCCGAGCCCTCGAGCGCTGCCCTGGTCTCCTCTTCCACTGCTGCGGGCCGCGAGCTGCTGAGCAAGGACGACGGCACGGTGGATGACGGCAAGGGCGGCAACGAGGGGGACGAGGGGGATGAGGGCAACGAGGGCAACGAGGGTGACGAGGGCGATGAGGGCAATGAGGGCCTTGACAGGTTCATGCGAAACGAAGCCAACGAGGGCGATGAGGGTGACGAGGGGAACGAGGGTGACGAGGGCAATGAGGGTGACGAGGGCAACGAAGGCAATGAGGGCAATGAAGGGAATGAGGGCGACGAGGGGAATGAGGGCGATGAGGGGGGCCAGGTGACGTCCACATCAGGCTCCACCCGCTCAGTCGTTGCTTGCAACAGCCAGGCCTCCGCCTCAACATTCTCCATATTCAATAACGCCCATGCCAACGCCGTGTCCCGCGTCTTCACTGAGTTCTGCCGCGATGACTTTGATGGCCGCGTCGCCGTCGCTGCCAATGCCGCATTCGACTCAGGCGTGGCCATCGCTTCGGCCCTTGCCGAGTCCCAGGCCGCCTGCGTCTCCGCTGGCAATGCCTTTGGCTGCTCCTCCGCCTCCGCCACCGCCTCGGCCTGGGCTGCCGCCACCGCTGAGGCACACGCCACTGCCGTGGCTGCGTCGGCAGAGGAGTGCGACTGCCTTGCCAGCGCCCAGGCGCTGTCTGTTGGCACAGCGTCCACCTTCATCGAGCTCATCGCCGATGCGTTCGCCCGCGCCGAGGTGTCTGCATGCGTGGAGGGCGACGCCTCCGCCTTTGCGTCCGCCTACGCCAGCTGCTCTGCGGTCGCCTACGCCACCGTGTGGACCAAGGCCATCGCTGAGGCGTTCCTGGAGGGCGACTGCTACACCACCGAAGTCGCCACCCGCATCCTGGCCGAGACCACTGGCGAGTTTGGCGTCATCGAGGGCTGCGAGCGCGACGACTTCTCCTTTGGCGACGCCTTTGGCTCCACCGACGGCTCCACCGCTGAGGGCGTACGCTCCTGCTGCCCTATCGTCTCAGCCATGCATATGAACTGATCGCTGCAGTTGCGTGATCCGAGATGCAGATTCCTCCATGTCTTTTGCAGTCGTTGACCTTGTCGGTACTAGCAGTCCGTGTGAGCCTGACTGCCAGCTAGTTTTGTGCTACAGCATGGCCATGGGATCGGAATATCCATTGTGCTCCTACTACCACTCAGGTTTGTGGCATTACAATCTGGCTGAATTGGGCTGCAACCGTTTGCATGGCCCATCCGTGCTCGGTGCTGAACTGTGCATCTGTGCGTGCAGCAGGCCAACGACAACTAGAGGGCAGGCGGGACGGGCCAGCAGCCGCAGGCATGCATGCCTGCCGGCTTCTTAGGACTGGAGAGATGAATGCAAGTCCTGTTCGAGCCACTTTGACGCTGACGGCACATCAGGCTCACTGCTATGCCAGGAATAAAGAAAATGAATTCCTGTCGTCCTTTTGATGATTTCCGCCATCTTTTGCTGAAGCACTGCTGCTTCATGGCGATTCCTGATCATGGCCGTAACTTATGATGAAACTAGATCAGTGAACTACAACAGACCGGGTGTAACGCTGTTCGCTGCTTCTGCTGCCTCCAAGTGAGCGCATGATCATGCATACAGTTCACACTGTCGGCTTTGCTGCCTGGCCATGGCAGCCTGTTCCATACATCAGTGACATCACAGTGTAATAAACAGCATGATCTGATGATGCCTCACTGCCTGTACACTATGTTACACTGTGACAGATCTAGGACTCACCAGCGCCGAGGCAACAGAGCAGTCAACAGGCAAACAGACAAACATACACTACATGCTTGTAGTACAACCACAAGCCCCACGTGCACGGCCACTAGCACTAGCCGCACTGCCTGTACACTGTGTGCAGAGGTTACAATTGCGGAGGTAGCTGGTCTGCGCCTATCCGCACGATGGCGCTTAGCTCAGCGCCATGATGTAGGCGCCATTCTTTTTAAGCGCCACTTTAAGAGCCAATGGCTCCTAGCTAAGCGCCGGTTACCAGCCAACGTCCGCACAGAAGTGTATGCCACTGTGCGCGGACACACTTTGCCATAGGCGAAGCGATAGGCCTATTGCGTATACGCATATGTCCATGCCCCATCACACTTGCAACACCTAGCTGCAGCTGCTCCGCATGCCTGGACCTCACGCTGATGACTGCGTTTCACAACTCAAGCTTAGCAACTGCTGCTGTCGCTCTTTCCGGGAAGCGCCCCACTGCGTGCGCCAAATGTGCTGCCGGCTGCCAAGGGCTTGCGTAGCCACGCATCGTTCGACAGAGTAGATTATTTGGCACCAAGTGCTGTATAAATGTAGAGGCAATGCAATGTTGTTCAGGATGGGCTTGCAGATCATGACTGGTGCGTCTGGGACGCCTAGGCAGCCGTGGCGGGCAGAGTCCGCCCGGTTGCTGAATTGTGAGGTAGTGCGTCGGATGTGCTACTGGCATAACTAGCGCATAACGAAACTTTGTAACCACACACAGCACCGCATGAAGCGAGCGCGGCACCACGCAGTCCATGCACACGCTACGCACGGGCAACAGGGGCCGGGGACCACGGCGCCCAGCCGGCGCCAAGCCAACCTCAGCTGGCCAGACGAACGCGGGAGCTGGAAGTCGTTGCGCGGGTCTGCGGCCGCGCGCGGCGGCTGTGCGCGTGGCCCCTATTTCCACTGGCAGGCCACCTGCTGCCATAGTCACTGCCGCCGAGCACGGGGGTCCGAGCAGCGGCCGGGGACAGGCCGGGGGGAGAGGCGGAGGAGGGAGCTCGGGGGGGGGGGGGGGGGGGGCGGCGATGTGTGCCGGGAGACGAGGAAGAAATGCCATGGACGGCGGCCTAACCGAGATGGCACGTCAGCGCCGGCAGGCTGTCAGTGCGGACATCCAGGCCCGGCAGAAGCGCCCGTCCAACAAACCTGGCGCGGAGGGGCGCAGCTGTGCGCGCCTGGCGCGCCAGCGCGCGGCACAACATCGTGGACAGGTCACGCATGGCATTGACCATACAGTGCATGTGTGGGTAGTGAGGTACGTGTGAGCTTCCTGTGCTGTGCGCTACCTGTCAGGTTGGCGATTTTCGGGAACGATATAGGGAGCTAGGAAGGAGGGGGCAGAGGGAGGGTGAGGGGCTGCATTGCGAGCCATTGCACGAGGGGGATACGCCATGCTTCAGCAGTACTAGTAGATTCAGCAGTACTAGTAGTAGCTCTAAATCGATGCGCATGGTTCATCAGTCTACTGAATTTGCATGCTGACACATTTACATCATGCGGAGTACATGTGAATGGTGAAGCATCGCAACACCGTTACCGTGACTACAATTGCCACAAGCCTTGGTATATGTCACTATCTGACCTGACTGGGCAACTTGTCAACCATTTTGTGCTCCACTCACTCTAAGATGATGTGTATCACGTGATACATGTCTTTATTGGTCGGATGCATGAGATCAGGTAAGCATGGAGAACTTGTCCAGGACAAGTACATCAGCAAGCTCGCTTTGCAATTGCTTGTCAGAACTTGCAAGGGCTAGACTCCGTGATGCATGCTGCACATGCAAAGTGCAGGATTGAAAGTCAAGAGAGTAGTCTTGCAGTCCGACACGCTTACATGCCTCCGGCCGGCTGCAGCACGCATCCTCTCACACACATTTATCTCCAATCCTTCAAGTTCTAATTCATAGATTCTATCAGGCACACTCCATAGTCCAGAATCGGCTGGACCATTCTGTTGTGCGGCTGGTCTTTCAAGGTCTCCAAAACAGGCATCAACTCGTACCGCCAGCACTGGGCATCACTAAATCCGGGCAGCGGCCCAATCCGTGAAGCTTCTAACCCAGAAGCTTCTGAACTTGAGCATGTCCCGGGGCAGGCAAAACTCATGAGCGTATCTAAACCAGCCGACCACGCACAACAGGTCTCCTTCCGCATCATGCATATGAAGATTGCGACCTGACCTCCTTGGATTGACCTCCTTCGCTACGAGGCCGAGTGGCAAGGCTGCTTGATGGTGCGCACAACTGCCTCTAAGCATTCGCCTGCTGCAGACAGCACACAGCATACTGTCAGTCTCTGCTACATCGGAAGTTGTGCAGCCGTTTGCTGTGATCACATATACGCGCGCAAGTGCACTTGCGCGCGATCATGATACCGACGCTGGCGGGCAGGTGATCGGCAACACTGGCCACCTGCCCGGTCTGAGAATGTTTGGGTAGTACATATCAGTCCACAGCTCTAGTAGCATTCTGCATGGGCTCCGCGAGCAAAACCGTGCCGTCGTGCGTCAGCAATGCAATGAACTCAGCACGTCTTCTTCATGTTCAGAAGCATGGCAGGGAACGACCGCTTTCACTTGGCAGATTCGCGAATGGAGGAGCATGGTGGGAGGAGTGGGGAGTGCGTACCCCCTCGGCGGTGGAGCCGCTGGTGGAGCCGGACGCATCGCCAAAGGAGAAGTCGTCGCGCTCGCAGCCCTCGATGACTCCAAAGTCGCCGGTGGTCTCGGCCAGGATGCGGGTGGCGACGTTGGTGGAGTAGCAGTCGCCCTCCAGGAACGCCTCTGCAATGGCCTGCACACGGGACACCAGTATGTGGGCTCATACCATGACATCTTTGCGGCTGCACATATGCATGCTGCGCATCCCAACGGTGGCACAGCTGCATGATGCTACAGCACTGTGCAGGCACTGAGCTTCTCTACGTCAGGTTGCAGGCCAGCAGACGCAGGCACAGCAGGCACAGCAGGCACAGCATGAGGTGGCTATCAGTGATAGCCTATCACCAGCAGGAGTGGACCCACCTTGGTCCACACGGTGGCGTAGGAGACAGCAGAGCAGCTGGCATAGGCGCTGGCAAAGGCGGAGGCATCGCCCTCGACGCATGCTGTGACTTCAGCGCGGGCGAATGCATCAGCGATGAGCTCAATGAAGGTGGACGCTGTGCCGACAGACAGCGCCTGGGCGCTGGCAAGGCAGTCGCACTTCTCTGCCGATGCGGCAACGGCGGTGGCGTGCGCCTCCGCAGTGGCGGACGCCCAGGCCGAAGCGGTGGCGGAGGCGGAGGAGCAGCCAAAGGCATTTCCACGGGACACGCAGGCGGCCTGGGACTGCGTCACAACGGCAGCGATTGCAACACCAGAGTCGAATGCGGCACTGGCGGCGCCGGCTGCGCTGCCGTCAAAGTTGTCGCGGCAGAACTCCGTGAACACCTTGGCCACGGCGGTGACGTGCGCATCCTTCGCGACCGCGAACGACCGAGCATTGGCCTGGCTCTTGCAGACGGTGGAGGATGTGGTGGAGCCTGTGCTGATGCTGCTTGAGCCGCCCTCGTTTCCCTCATTGCCCTCATTGCCCTCATTGCCCTCATTGCCCTCATTGCCCTCGTTGCCCTCGTTGCCCTCATCACCGTTGTTGCCCCCCTTCTTGCCCTCATCGCCCTCATCGCCTTCATCCCCCTCGTTTCCCTCATCTCCCTCATCGCCCTCGTTGCCCTCATTACCGCGGTCAGGCATGTAAACCTTGACGCTCTCATTGCCCTCATCGCCCTCATTCCCCTCGTTGCCCTCGTTGCCCTCATCGCCATTGTTTTTCTTGCCCTTCATGCTCTTGCTCTTCTTGTCCTTCTTGTTCTTGTTTTTCTTAGTCTTCTTCTTGCCGTCCTTCTTGTCCTTCTTGTCCTTCTTGCCCTTCTTGCCCTTGTCGCTCTTCTTCTGCATGAGCAGCTCACGGCCAGGTGTGGCCTGTGTCGCCAAGGCGGCACTGGTGGACTCCGGGACGACAGCTGCTGCTGCCAGGAGAACGGCAAGGAAGACTGTGGCGTAAGACCTGCATGATCACAATCCATGAATGCTGGCATGTGTAATCAATGGAGCTGGCCATGGTGGTCATTCACAAGTTTCAGACACAATGGCAAGGCCCCACATTGTGGCTTCAAGGGCCTGGGAGTTCTAGATTCCCGGACGGACCTGCGCAGCTACAACCTGCGACCATGCATGCCATTGTATCAATAGACAGTACCTCACTCTATCCTGCAAATAAGCATGACCAAATGCCGCCCAGGCTAAGTCATCAGAACGACACCAGAACTCAATTATAATGCATGCTTGAATCTGACCGCAACGTTATCGCAAATAGTCAACGGTACCATAAGCTTGTTTTTAATATGTTTACTCGTCATTGTTTTTCTATAGAGCGATCTCTGGCAGGTCTAGCGATGGGCTCCAGCTGGAGGCCCTCTGGCAATGGGATCATCCCCTGATGATCATTCAAGCAAGTTGTACAATTCAATTGAGTTGCAACGTTAACGCACTGAACACGTACAGCCACAGGAGGATGTATAGCAGGAAGGTAGGATCGCACATGATTGCTGCTTGTGATGTTGGTGAGATGGCTGTAGCTAAGACGAAAGCTTGTGTGCTGTTGAAGGCGGTGTGACTTGGAACCATGCTGGAGTGGCATTTATACCCTCCAGCAGCGCAGTTGCAGTCAGCTGCAGGCATCCTGAGCTCGAGTCGTTCGCAGAACGGGAGAACAGGGCGTGAATACTTCATGCGAACTGCATGATCAGGCACAAACCCGCCTCGTGGCTTGCACGTATGACTGAAACCGTGTATACGCATGTGGTTGGCCAGGCAAGCTCCCAGCGTGAACTCGCAGGAAGTGCTGAACGTGGCTGGGTCGAACACTCAACATGGCCATCGAAGCACAACCCCGACTGAAGTACGTATGTAAACAGACTTGAAATTATTGCAACCCCAGCGCGCCAATGGCTGCTGCTCCAGCTAAGAGCTTCCACGTCGCAGCTTCCGCTGCTGTGTTCACTGCGCCTGGCCTGCATGACTAGATGGAGATGCGCATAACTAGATGGAGATCAAGACTCTGGCTAAAGCCTTGAATTTGAGTCACTTACTCAACATGTGCAGGCACAATTCAGTGAAGCTTAAGACGCACGCTCACGTGCGACGTGTATTCGATAATTGATTACGGAGCAAGTGTAAACCGGAGCTCCGCGGAGAGCTTGAAGTATCTCGTGATAGCTATGACGCACTGAGCTGGCACCGAGTCGTCCAGCAAGTACGATCGTCGCGAGGACCTCAAGTTTTCACATGGTTACGTATACATGTTCACCAACACCAGCAGGTTGCACATCCTCCCCGCCCGCCCCCGGCCCCCGCCCGCCCCCGTCCCTCCTCCTCCCTCCCTCTTCCCTCCTGCCCGCGCACCTCCGCCATTTCTCCTCTGCCCCGCTTCCCGGACACCGCTCGTACTGCCGGGCTGGCTGTGGCTGCAGCCCCTGGGACCGGTGCCTTGCGGCCTCGGAGATGGCCGTAGCGCGCGGCTGCGCGCCCGTGTAGACTGCTAGTGTCGAGTCGGCGCCCGCCAGTGGGCCCGGAGCAAGCTGACTGTGTTTGGTGTGCGCGTGGACTGTGTGGTACTGCGTGGTGCTGCGCTCGGTGCATGCGTTGTTTGTGTGTGTATGTGTGTGTGTGTGTGTGCATGCACACGTGTGTGTTTGCTTTCGCTCAGGTTTGAACGAATTCGTTCTGGCATTTGCTCGTGCGGACAGTAGCCTTGGTGCTTGCGGTGCCTTGTCTGGCTGTTTGCGTGTTGCCTGGTCTGTTGCCTCGGCGCTGCTGGGTCCTAGGTCTATCACTGTGTAACACATCCACACGCTGCGGCAGCGTGTTCCACCACATAAATGACACACACTTGATACACGTGCAGTCTGCAGTTGAAACTTGCAGTTTATGCTTTGATAAATTCAAATGAAATATCATTCAAAGATGTCTGTGATAGATCAAGGCAGCACTGGCAGCAGAGCCGCGGCCCGGGGGTATAAAGCACGGAACAACTGTGAAAACACCAACAAACGCAAGCAGTACGGGCACCCCGCACACCGGCATAAACTGCACGCACAAGGAGCACGACCGGCAGCGCAAACACACAGCACATCGACCCAGCGCAACGTGGCGCAGCCCACACACAGGCAGCAGGTGCTGGGGACAGCGGCGCCTGGCCCGCGCGATCTTGAGGTCGGTGCAGAGCCGGCCGCAGCAGCCAGAATGACCACAGGTATGACACGATGCCGCGCTGTCCCGCGGCCGTGCGCGACTGCCTAGGCCCCAGTCCATGACCACATGATGCCCGAGTCAACACCGTGGTCAGGCCCCGGGGTAGTGGCTAGAGGCGGCCCGAATTCGAAGGGGGACTCCCCCTCGGATTCAGAGATGGGTGGCTGACGTCAAGTCGGCTGCATTGCATGCCAGGTCCTGAGGGGATTAGGCCATGACCATTCATGTGTTACACGGAGATGAAAGCAAGAGCCCGGCAGCGAGGGCAATAGCATGCAGGAAAGCAGACGGCCTAAACCCCCCCGAAGACAGACAGCAACAAGCAGCAACTGTCTCAGGCGAAAAGTCGAATCGAACCGACACAACCGACACAACCACACCCACGCATCCACACACACGCGCACTCCCGCACCCCACCACCGCGGCACCCACGCCACAGCCGCACACAGCAACCATTAGCCACACCGCCCACCCCAGCAAGGTTAAATCCGGCCACCACCGACCCCCCAACAGCACCACCACCACCCCCACCGCAGCCGGCCCCACTCGAGCACTCCACCACGGGCCCCCCGCCCATGAGAGCCCGGGGGCGCACGCCCCCCGCAGCGCATGGCGTACCAGCCCTCCCCCTCCGGCTGCCCGGCAGGGGCCTGAGGGCGGGGCGCGAAGGGCACTGGCGGCGCCGCATCGCTCTCCCCGTACACATGACCATTCACGTGTAGCGGCCGCCGGGACTATGCGCGATGGCATGTCAGCGCTGGTACTACCTAGTAGGCAGTGATGTCAGACCTGGCAGGAGCGCCCTCCCGTCCAGCCTGGCACGTAGGAGGGCGGCTGTGAAGAGGAGCAGAACAGTGTCGTGGAAAGATCACGCATGGCGCAAAGCATGAACATGCTCTTGGAGAATGCGCCATGCCCTTGCAGATCATGACTGGTGTGTCTGGAAAGGCAGCCGTGGCGGGCAGAATCCGCCCGGTTGCTGAGTTGTGAGGTAGTGCGTCGGATGTGCCACTGGCATGACTAGCGCATAACGACTCTGTGACCACACACACACACACACACACACACACACAACGCAGGAACCGAGCGCAGCACAACGCATCACCACACAGTCCACGCAGTACCACACAGTCCACGCAGTACCACACAGTCCACCTGCCCTCGAGTGGGGCTGGCTGTGGCGGTGGTGCTGCTGTTGGGGGGTCGGTGGTGGCCGGGTTTGCTGGGGTGGGCGGTAGTACGAATTGCGGCTGGTCGCTGTGTGCGGCTTTGGCGTGGCTGCCGCAGTGGTAGGGTGCGGGGGAGGGCGCGTGTGTGTGGATACGTGGGTGTGGTTGTGTCGGTTGTGTGGGTTCGCTGTGGCTTTTCGCCTGAGACGGTTGCTGCTTGTTGCTGTCTGCTTGCGGGGGTTTTGGTCGTCTGCTTTCCTGCTGTTGCCCTCGCTGCCGGGCTCTTGCGTTCATCTCTGTGTAACACCATTGCAATTGCGTATGCCCAGCAGCTGCACATGTACTGTACAGTACATGCTGCTGGTGCTTGAGCTGGTGCTTGAGCTGGTGCTTGAGCTTGAGCTGGTCTGTCTGTCTATATTTGTTTGCATGTTGCCTGGTCTGTTGCCTCGGCGCTGCTGGGTCTTAAATCTATCACTGTGTAACACATGTACTGTACAGTACATGCCATGGGTGCACGTGGTGTAGACAGTTTGATAATGTTTGCGCAGCTCAGTACGGTGCTGCGAAGCATGCATGCTGACATATGCAAAGCTGCTGACATATGCAAAGCT
>JALKAD010000008.1:48022-61535 GCA_024500015.1 Ulva compressa | reverse complement strand
CATAACAACACTCTGTAACCACACACACAATGGTGTACAGGATTGGGCGCAGTACATCACCAATGTAAAAAGGAAACTGAGTTTGGGTTTGTGTAGAGGCAACGCACTGTTTTTCAGGATGGGCTTGCAGATCATGACTGGTGTGTCTGGACAGGCAGCCGTGGCAGGTAGAAACCGCCCGGTTGCTGAGCTGTGAGGTAGTGTGTCGGATGTGCCACTGGCTTGACTAGCGCATAACGACACTCTGTAACCACACACACACACGCAAAGACACACAAAAACAACGCTGGAACCGAGCGCATCACATCGCAGTACCACACAGTCTACGCGCACGCCAAACACAGTCAGCATGCGCCGGGCCCACCGGCGAGCGCCGACTCGGCCGTAGCGCACGGCTGCGCGCCCGTGTAGACTGCTAGTGTCATCTCAGAACTGTAGTGGCGTGAGAGGGAAGCCCTCGGTGGCTGGTTATAACAGGTGGTGTGACCTGGGATATCAGATGCTACATTAGATGCTACGTTATATTAGATGCTAGTAGTATATATACATAGCGCCGTGATGGTGCCCGTACAGTCTGCATGTAATTACATCATGATGGCCATGATATCAATGGGCATGCTGCGCACTGCTGCGCGATGTGTGGCAATGAGATCGGGTAATCGTCAACTTTGAAAACAGATCTGGCGTGCGCGATGTCTGGCGATGAGTACTGACAGTGGCTGCAAGCGGGGAGGGGCGCACTGCGGTGGCGTTGCCGCTGACGCTGCCCTGGGCGTCGCCCTCGAGCAGGATGCTCTCCGGGCAGGTCTCGATGAGGGTGGCGTCGTAGCTTGCAGTCGCGGTGAGCTTGGTGGCTACATCAGTACTCAGACAGCCATGCTCCAGGAACGCTCCGGCGATCGCCTGCAGCCGCAGTGACAAAAGTCTACAATATATAGACTCAACATAGATCTAGAGGAGCTCAACAGGAGAACAAACATTGATGGGGAGGGCGGGGGGAGGGGGGGAATGGAGACGGCATCTGTGCTGCACAAGCAAATGGGTGCGCTCAAACGCACATGAAACAAATTTTGCTGTTTTTATGAACTACATGCGTGGCTTGTGTGGGCAGCCTGCTGAGCACAAGCTGTCTAATACGTAACCACTGGCAGGGTGGCACTTGAACTCATTGATGAGGTCAGCATTGTATAGGACTGCTGCAGCCTCGCAATTGTTAACCAGCATGCCGTTCCATGCATGCATGCATGCATGCCTGAGCAGCAGAGCACACCTCGCCCCAGACCTTGACAAACGCAGCCGCTGTGCAAGAGATTGACGCCTTAGCCCGGGATGTCTGGTCGCCGCGGGCACATGCCTTCACCTCCGCCTCTGCAAACGCCTGCGCGCTCAGCGCGACGAACTCACTCGCTGTGCCAAACACGATCGAGTCCGCGTGCACCTTCAGGCAGCCGCAATCATCGATCAGCTTGGCTGCGGCCGCCACGTGTACCGATGCGGTCGCATCGGCCCACGCCTCCGCCGTCGCCTTGGCCGTGGTGCAGCCGGATCCGCCGCCGGTGGCCGTGCACTCGGCGGTCGCCTTGGCAAACGCGGTCGCGATCGCGCCACCAAACTCCTCCACACGGTTGTACACCACGGTTGCGTCACCGTCAAAGTGCGGGTTGCAGAAGTCGGCGACAAGCAGCGACACGGCGGTGATGTGGGCGTCGCGCATCTCAGTCTGCGCGCCAGAGTCACTGGTACTGTGGCAATCCACGCCGGATGAGCCGGACTCGTTCGTGACGCTGACTGGAGCGTCGCCAAGGCCCGAAAAGTCTCCACCGTTGATGTCGGCGAGGGAGAATCGGAGGCCGCGGTGCGCGAAGGCGGCCGGGGCGGAAGTGGCCACAAGGACCGCGATTGCTGCTGCTGTGTACATCCTGCAAGTATGCATGGCCTTGCTTCGTGCACGAAGGTGCTGCGCTGCGATGCGCTGTGCTGTGCTGCGCTGTCCAGGGGCGCGCGAGATGACAAGCCCAGGCATTCACTGTGTCCCATTCACTGTGTTACACGCAGGGAGGGCAGCAGGGAGGGCAACAGCGGCAGGGAGGGCAACAGCGGGCAAGCAACCAGAACAACAAGCAAGCAGACAAGCAAGAAAGCAACGACTGGAAGAGCAACAAGCAGGCAAACAAGCAAGCAAGCAAGCAACCAGAACAACAAGCAAGCAAGCATGCAATCAAATCCCAACAACCGGCAACAGCATGTTGTTGCTCAAGCAGCAACTGTCAAAAATCCAGCAACACCCACGCACACCACCACCACCCCCATCACACCACCCCCATCACACCCACGCCATTCACTGTCACTGACACAAATGGTTCTGACACTGTCACTGACACAAATGGGCTCTTTCGTTCATCTCCGTGTAACACAAATGGTTCACCATATGCATCATGTTGCAGCTCTGCCAGGTCAGCTAGCTGCAGCCTTGCCTCGTACAGTACAATGGCTGCCAACACATGCATGTACATGCAGCCGTGATGCAACTGCATGCATTGTCAGCAACTTGTCTTCACAGCTGCAGCTGCACATGTGCAGCCTCACGTGGCTATGGTTGCAATTCGGACATCATCTTCCAGCCATTGGACTCAGCCGCGTATTTTTTCTTATTGTACTTGTGCAGTTTGCTGCCAGATAGAGAACAGCGCGCTTTATAACATGCCCTGCAGCTGGGCCATGGGATTGTGACTGCATGGACTGCCACGCATGGCATGCCAGTGGCCCATGTTTGGTGATGGTGCCCATGCATGTTGTGAAAAACCGAAAGTTGGAAGTTTGGGCAGGTGTAGCTACACCTACTAGTACCTCAGGCTGCAGCGTGTGCTCAGGACCCACAAGATCCATGGCCAAGGATCACTAAGCGAGAACACAACATGCAAGCTATGTATACAGTCACATTGTACTGCACTGGTTACTGGTTACTGGTCATGATGGTGCACTTGCAAAGGGCGGAGCAACATTCTGAAGCAACACTCCCATTCCTGAGCAACATTCCGGAGCAACTTTCCCATTCCCGGAAAAGTGCACGTGCCTCATGAGGACAATCGCCATATGCGCATGTCATGCAAACAACGTCTCTGCTCAACTCTCTCAGGCTGCCATGGCTATGATCAGTGCCACAGTGGAACTGGTGGGCGCCCCCCCGGGGCCCATGGCCACAGCCACAGCCTGTTGTTGGCATGACCCTTAGCAAAGCTAGCCTGCAGTGCTGACCTGCAGCACAGCATGGAGCGCACATGGTATTCTGTTTCGAGATGGGTAGGTGTTGAGCTATGGTTCTTCTTCAAATGGGCAGGTGTGGAGGCATGAGATGTCACCTTGGCAATTGCAAAACTATGGCTGATCAGAGGAGTATCAGGACTGTGCGGGTTCCGGACTCTGGGATGATGGATCTCAGCTCCCGAGCATGGTGCCTATATATGTTTGGTCAGGCGGCCCGGGGTTGAACACGGCTGCGGTGTAAACATTTGCGAGGCGGATAGAGGCGCCTCGCGGCGTTAAAAACTTCATGTGTCTCTGCATATGATCATCTCGAGATGCATCAACATATATGAAATTTCGCAACAGTTTTCGGGCTGGCATTAATAGCGACTAGGCGCGGATACAAAGTATTACGATAGCAACGTTTATGTACATGACTGTAGCAGATCTGCAGCTCGACGGCGTCGACGGTTTCACACGAGGTGGACTGCGTGGTTTGGCGCATCCGGGGGCCAGCCCCGGCGAGAAAAATCTCGAACGGGGCTGACCGGGCATGATGTCAGTGAAAACCGGGCCCGGTGTAAGTGAGCGCCCGGGCGCCCAAAAAAAAAGTCTTCGCGCCTTCGGCGCGACACATGGTACAGCTAGTTTTGTCGTCACCATCCCGGATTTCGACGCGCTTCGCGCGGCAGAGACAGGCATTCCCGGGTTCTCGCTCGAAACCGCCGCGGGGCCGTCCCGGCATGCTCCGCGCGCCAGGCCGGGATTCCCGGTCTGCCGCTTCGCGAGACCTGGATTTTCCCGAATTTTCAAAAATAAACCGGTATCCCGGCGGGCTGTAGAGCCCTGGCCTTGGTGCTTGAGATGGTCAATCTGTCTGTTTGCATGTTGACTGGTCTGTTGCCTCGGCGCTGCTGGGTCCTAGATGTATCACTGTGTAACACGAGCAAGGCAGCTTGTGGCGCGCCATGGCCATGTATGGCGCGGGGTCGGCTTCGGAGAGTCGAGGGAAGTTCGACGCGCGCGGGGAGTGCACACGAGTGCTTGCTTCTTCCCACTTCGAATTGACTGTTGCGCCAGGTTGCTGACGTGAGCACGAGCTGCGTCATTGGTGATACAGCAATGGCGAAGCAGCTGCGCATGACGTACAGCTCCAGGCAACCCTCCCAATCTGTATCAACGTTATTGCAGCCACTGGCATCCGGCGTGTTACACTGCCATCCGCTGCGCATGCGGCTGGCAGGCCGGGCGGCGGTACCTGGCCACGCTGTCCCGTCGGACGTCCTGTAGGCGGCCGCTGGCCGCAGTGATGGACCGGGGGCCGTGATTGCAGCGGCGCAGGCCGGCCCCACGTCTTGTCGTGCTGGCCCGCCCTGCCTTCCCGCGGGTGGCCGTGGGCTGCCGCAGGGAGAGCCATGCGGCGCCGCCAGTGCCCTTCGCGCCCCGCCCTCAGGCCCCAGCCAGGCAGCCGGAGGGGGAGGGCTGGTACGCCCTGCGCTGCGGGGGGCGTGCGCCCCCGGGCTCTCATGGGCAGGGGGCCCGTGGTGGAGTGCTCGAGTGGGGCTGGCTGTAGTGGGGGTGCTGCTGGTGCTGCAGCTGTTGGGGGGTCGGTGGTGGCCGGGTTTGCTGGGGTGGGCGGTAGTACGCAGTGTGGCTTGTGGTTGCTGTGCGCGGCTGTGGCGTGGGTGCCGCGGTGGTGGGGCGGTGGTGGGGTGCGGGAGTGCGCGTGGGTGTGGTTGTGTCGGTTGTGTCGGTTCGTTTCGAATTTTTGCCAGAGACAGTTGCTGCTTGTTGCTGTCTACCTTCGGGAGAGTTTTGGCTGTCTGCTTTCCTGCTCTTGCCCTCGCTGCCGGGCTCTTGCTTTCATCTCCGTGTAACACACTGCCATCCGGCGTGGCATCCGGTGTGCAGCTGTCACAGATAAAGCGAACCATGTGTCCGGCATAGGCTAGGATCGTTTTGCCTCCCTGCCAGCACACAAGGCTGTATACCGTACAAGGCTGTACAAGGCTGTATACCGTGTGACATGCCTCATGTTCAACCGCCCCTGCTCGCAGGGGTGCTGTGGCCGATGCCCGTTTGGGTGTGGCGTGATTCCCGACTTTTTTTTCAACCACTGGCAGAATACAAATGCATGTCTACCAGTATATGCAGGCAATATATATATCTGTAGCCACATTAAAGCAGTGACCATTCTTGCAGCCACATGTAAGCCGTATATGCAGCCAAATCCACACGTGCATCCCCTCCAGTCTAAACGGTGCTAGACAGCCACAATCGGGACAAGATCAGCCTGTTTGCACAGAGCACATCATGTGTCATGGTGAGCAGCCGGCTCTGCCAAGCCCCACAAGTCCCAAAGCGACTGTCTTGAGCATGTGCAAGTGTGTGATGTCAATTCAATGGTATTCTGGAGAGGCTTGTGGTGCCCTGGCCCTCCATTTTGCCACATTTCAGCACACATGATAAGGTGAGAGTCGGATCACGTCAGGCGTGGTCCCCAGATATCCCTTGACTGTCTCAGCACATGGTCTGCAACCTGTGGAACCTGTCCCCGAGGCCCAAATCCCAATGTGCTCCTCTTGCCCAAGTGCACCATCCCGGCACTATACATGAACCATTCTTCATCTGGCATGGCCTACAGAGCCTTCAACGCCACCTCAGGCCCTCACATTTAATTTTGAGGCGTGCTCGAGGCCTCAGCACGCCTGCTTCACCTGTCTTAAGCTTGTCGCAGAAAGCTGCTGTGTGTTCACACTCTCATGTCAACAGCATCTACCGAGTCGGAATCGATATCGCCTTTCGACGCCTTACGCGTCAGCATCGACAGATAATTAGGCTGTGAACATGGTTGCGCACTTGTCCCGAGAGTGGATGGAAACCACTGTAAACAGGTGTGCTAACACAGAGAGACGAGGGGCATCATGATGGCAGGTGTTGGCGGGTGATCACTACGATAAACGGGGGTTGTTATAGTTTGGTCTGCCGTGCGCTTTGGTTTTCATATCCCTTGGGAGAGCTGTGTCCACGATGGATGCATCGGCTCTCGAGTGTATGCTGTGTGCGCCATCGTGTGCCACTGCTTTCAGCGCTGCTACTGCCATCTCGACCATCATCGCCCCGGCCGAGGCCGCAGTCGCCGCGGCCGACAAGGCCACCGCAATGGATGCCGACGACCCCGGTACGAATCGGCCATCGGCACCGCAGGCACCGCTGAGCGGTCCGCCCTCGCCGCGGACGCCGCGGAGATGGAGGAGGACGCTCTGGCCGGCCTCTCCAAGGCGCGGCTCGCCGTGCGACGCCGCGCCTGCCGTGAGTTCCTGCCACTGGCGGTCTTGGCAGCCCTTGGTCCGCTGTGGCTGCTGCCCGACTCGAAACTTCGCCGGGGCCGCGCGAGCGCGGCCTGCGCCCGCCCACTGCCCCCCCCGCTCGCAGCGGGACCCAGAACGGGGTGACCTCCTCGTGATGATGCCCTGTGACCATATCGTGGCTGGTGTGTGCGTCACCTGTCCGGTGGCCCCCTCCCGCGGGTCATTCCCGCGGCAGGCAGGCCTGGCGTTGCCTCTCAGCTCAGCTGATGGCTGATGGCTGATGGCTGATGGACGACAGAATTCGAAAGCGCGACAAGTATGGCCGCTCCGGCGCCGTGGCGTGCCGCTTCATGTCCCTGTCGCATGAGATGTCCGGCGCCGGCCGTGCGGGCACAGGTGCATTTGCCTTCCCGATTGATATTGCCGACTTTGCAGCAGCGTCAGGGGCCGTGTCCACGCAAGTGTTCTTGCAGAACTCTCCACCACCCTCTGCCGCGGCAGCATGCCGTGGTGTGATCATGACGCGCCACGTCCTCGCCGCGGCTCCGCTGCGTATCCGACTAGTGCTCAGGGCGGGCGGTGCTGCCTTGCCAGTGGCAACTGGGTTCGAAATGCGGCCGCCGGCAACAAACACTTGCCGCCGGGGGCCGCCGGCACGGTCGGCCGCTTAGCGCCGGCGCCGACGAATCTAGTTATCGAACTACTTCTTCTCGATCGACAAATACTATGCTTGCTCTCCCCGGGCCCGGCAGCGTGTTTGATGCACAAGAGTTTGTCCATTCGTGTTACTTTGCGCCACATCTCACGTGTCTGACAAATCTAACATATACTGTCCGCAACCTACAGGG
Organism: Ulva compressa; assembly: GCA_024500015.1. Classification (NCBI taxonomy): domain Eukaryota; kingdom Viridiplantae; phylum Chlorophyta; class Ulvophyceae; order Ulvales; family Ulvaceae; genus Ulva; species Ulva compressa. The sequence continues at coordinate 54,133 of JALKAD010000008.1, read as the reverse complement.
AATATCTGTTCGAATGGCTCAGGACGAGTGCTTCACGTTGCTACAACAGGTACGACGCATTTGTGATGCCGAACCTTGGCTGTTCCAGCTGCAGGCCTCGGAATGTCGAATGTGCACAAGCCTGTCGAGCGAAAGCAGCCTTTTCGCCGTCGCCACAGCTGACTCCGACAGTTTTTTTTTCGAAAATCTGTCAACGTAGCAAAAATTTTCAAATCCCTTGCTTTCAACTCTCGCCGGCCCGGCGCTTTTTGAACCCTCGCCGTCGGGCGCCGGCGCCGGCGCTTTTTGAACCCAGCTTGCCACACTGTCCCGTTGGACAGTCTGTAGGCGGCCGCTGGCTGCTGCGCCGGGCTGGGGGCCGCGGTTGCTGAGGCAGTGGCCTGGCGTGGGCGGGGGCGTTCTCGGGTGGGGCTAGCAGGCGGGTGCAGTGGTGCGGGTGCTGGTGTAAGAGTGGGAGGCGACCGGGCCTGCTGGAGGCCGCTGGCGCTGGCGCGTGCACCGTGGTGTGGACGATTGGAGTGTGGACGATTGGAGTGCGGACGATTGTAGATTGGAGTGCGGAGGAGTGCGGTGGAGTGCGGACGATTGGAGTGATTGGCCCAAGGCCTTGGGCGGTGTTGTGCGGTGCGGACGATTGGAGTGATTGGCCCAAGGCCTTGGGCGGTGGTGTGCGGTGTGTGGTGTGCGGTGTGTGGTGTGCGGTGTGTGCGGGGTGTGTGCAGGTGTGTCGTTACTAATAGTATGTGCTAGTCATGCCAGTAGCCCATGCCACTACCCACAATTGCAACTTGAAAGTTGAACTAAGCACCCAGCACCGGGGGGTACCATTCCAGACACACTAGTCATGATCTGTGGGTGAGGGTGTGGTGTGGGTGTGGGTGTGGGTGTCCGAGCTGAGTGTCCGAGTGTGCGATCGTGGCAGTGCGTTTTTTTAGCATACGCCTGTGCCAGTGCCTCTAGATCTGCATGTTGCTGCTCATTGCTGTCTGCTTGCATGGGGTTTTGTGGCTTGCTTGCTTGCTGTTGCCCTCACCGGGCTCTTGCATTGATCTCCCTGTAATGCTGAAGTTGTGCACTCCATTGGCTGCATGCTTCAAGTGGGTGCGGCACACTGTGCCTGACACGGCCTGACACAGCCGGACACTTGGGATGGGATGTACTCACAGGTATACATGCATGCAGCAGCTGGTGCTCCCGAAAGTTCATGAACAGCTAACACACGGTTATAACTATAGCTCAGACAGCCTGGGGCAGTGCTCGAGCTCAGCCTGAGGAGCTCAGGCAGCCGACATATGGTGCCATATGGTGCGAGGGGCAACGTCTAGCACTGATCTAATTGACATGGCCAAGCTCTTACAGTGTGTGTTACACAGTGATAGATCTAGGACCCAGCAGCGCCGAGGCAACAGACCAGGCAACACACAAAAAGACAGACAGCCCAGACAGCCCATCGCAAGCACCTCTTGCAGTGTGTGCCAGTGACCTCGCCAGGTTAACTTATTGAATGCACGTGGTGCACTAGTTTGTACCATGTGCATAGTCACAATATTGGCCATGAGCATCATGATGGCTTGAGCATGTTCAAATGAGAAACAATGACCCTTTACCTTGCATTGATATTGCAAAACGTTAACCTTGAAGACCACTAGTACTGGAAGTTGGGAGTTTAGACTCGGAGCAGCTGCGTAGGCCAATATTGTGCGCACTTGAACAGTGAACAGAAAGTCGGCTAGCTGAGTCACTGAACGGTCAGATTCACAGTGTTACACGGAGATCTACGCACGAGCCCGGCGGCGAGGGCAAGCAGACGTCCAAAACCCCGCAGGCAGGCAGGTGTGACACATCCAGTGTTACAAGAGATCGACGCAGGATCATGCGTAGCGCTCGGTAGCCTGCTGACGGAAGGGTGCTGATTCACAATTGCCATTGCAAAGGGCCGCGCAGAATTCGTCGAAGCAGGTATTCATGCCGCCGCACGTGCGTACGCTAGTAAGAATCCGGTGTGTTGATCGTGCATGGTTGGGTTTCAGTTTCAAGAAGCTCTGCGCACATGTACAACCGCGGCTTTCCTGCTGTTGCCCTCGCTGCCGGGCTCTTGCGTTCATCTCCGTTTAACACATGTACAACCGCTATACGTGCCATGTGCACGCCGGGGCACACTATCTGTTACACAGTGATAGATCTAGGACCCAGCAGCGCCGATTGCGAGACAACAGACCAGTCAACATGCAAACAGACAAACCATCACAAGCCCCACACTATGTGACATAGGCTACGCTGCAGCTGGCGAACAATGGATGGCTACGCGCAGCCCTTGTCAGCAGGCAGCATGGTCCACAGCATCTTTCACACACACAGTATCTACGTGGGGCGCTTCCTGGAAGGGCGAGACCGGTACCAGAAAATGCCAAGCGTAAGCTCAAAAGTACAGTGATCAAGACCGGGCATGCGGTGCAGCTAGGTTTTGCAATTACTAGTACTACTAGTAGTGTGATGGGGCAAGGATACGAAATCGGCCTTTAGCTTTGCCGGCCGCGGCACCTAGGCCTGGGCCCAGCTGGGACAAAGTATACACGCGACTGTGCACAACGGCACACAGACGTCTGTGTGCTGACAGACGGTCGACCAGCTCCTCAAACTCTGCACACATTGTACAGGACCTTGACCTGCTTGGCTCGGCTGACCAAGGTCGCGTCGCACATGCCCGGCAACTGGCCCGTTATCGCGCCTCGGATGCCGCGGCGGCGTCCGGATCCCTCCGCGGCCATGACCCTCTTTCTGTCTTGTTCTTCGCCGGTCTCCCGGCGGGGCTTTCGCCGGACTACATGGGCGCGGCGGTCCGGGCGTCTATGCCTATGCGGGACGCCTGGTTGCGGCGGACGACGGCCGCGTACGACCTTGCCTCGAACCACCAGGCGCCCGCCCTGGGCGGTTTGCCGGTGCGCCCGCGCGCGTCGGGCAGGCGGTCCGGTGCAATTGGCCATGAAGGCTTGCTTGGAAACGCAGATATCCGAGCGGGTATCACACTTTGGGCACACAGGCAGCGCGGAGTTGGCGTGGCGGGCGCCGGCGCAACGGCAGGCCCACTGCGCGGTCGCCTGCGGAAGCGCGCCCGGCCGCGGCCTGCTGCTCACAACCCTCTTGCGCGTGGTCTGTGTCTCCCGGGCGCGGGTGTCACGCCGTACACTCGGTCCCCGTCCGACGTTGTCTATCCCCTCATGGCGTTGCGGTCGTCGCATCTGCCGGGTGACTATGCCGTGACGTATGGGACTCTGCGGCGCCCTCATGCGTGCTTCCTCTGTCAGTGTGACGTGTACGACGAGCATCGCGATCTGGTCGGGGATGACCCACGCGAGCATAGGTGGTTGCATATTGAACATCTCCTGCTGTCCTGCCCCTGCCTTTCCGCCGCGGCAGGATTGACGGGGCTTGCTTCCTTGCGGGTGGACCTGTTGCACGCCGCCGCCGGTGATGCGGCTGCGCGTGCCGTGGTGTGCGACGCCTTTCCGTCAGCCCCGGACTCCGACCTGGCTGCGGCTGTGTGCCTCGTGCCTTTCCTTCTGGACCCGTCGGCTGCGCTTCCGGCGTCTGTCTCCCGTACTGCCCGCGCCCTGTGCACGCGGTTGGTGGCTGCGTTTGTGGCGGGCGTTGCTGCGCGGGTCTCTGCTGTCTGTGCGTACGAACCGGTGGCAGTGGGTGCAGTGTCGCTGCCCCGTGGACCCGGTTGCGGGCGTGGTTGTTAGGGGACGGCTCGTGTGCTAGATCTGGTGTTTCTGTGCCTGCTGCGGTTGGGCATGTTGTTCGTTCTTCCGCCCCTGCTCGCAGGGGTGCTGTGACCGATGCCCATTTGGGTGTGGCGTGATTCCCGAATATAATTTTTTTTTTGGTTTTTTAACAGGTGTACAGGCAGTGAGGCCTCATGCCGTGTGTTCAACACTGTGCTGTGTGTGCAGTAGGCTGTCACTGGCAGGCAGCAAGCAAGGCGGTGAGGACTGTCACACGGTAGGCCATGGCCGCCTGGCGGCATCACGCGGCATGATCATATGCACCTACTCACTTGGCGGCAGCAGAAGCAGCAAACATTGTTACACCCGGTCCGTTGTCATTAGTTCACTGATCTATTTCATACTCATGTACGGTCCGGAATCGCGACTGGCATGAAGCAGCAAAGCTTCAACAAAAGATCGCGGAAGTCATCAAAAGGGGGAAAAAACTTGATTTTCATTATTCCTGGCACAGCAATAAGCCTGGGTCCTAGATCTATCACAGTGTACTAGTAACACAGCAGTGAGCCTTAGTCGCCGTCAGCGTGGCTTGAAACGTGCGTGCCTCCATGCATCAACCTCCAGTCTTGAGATGCCTACGGCTGCTGGCCTGTCCCGCCTGCCCTCTAGTTGTCGTTGGCCTGCTGCACGCACAGTTGCACAGCTCAGCGCCGAGCACATGCATGTACAGGTGGGCCATGCAAGCGGTTGCAGCCAAATTCAGTGAGGTTGGAATGCAATGAATAATGAGTGCCAGTGGTAGCAGGGGCATACTGGAGATGCTGAGCCCGTGGAAATGCCATAGCAAAAACACAGCTGGCAAGCAGGCTCACACTACCTGCCAGTACTGACTAGGTCACCAGGTCACGGCCCACACAGCAGAGCAACAGGAGCGTACGCCCTCAGCAGTGGAGCCGTCGGTGGAGCCGAAGGCGTCGCCGAAGGAGAAGTCGTCGCGCTCGCAGCCCTCGATGACGCCAAACTCGCCGGTGGTCTCGGCCAGGATGCGGGTGGCGACCTCGGTGGTGTAGCAGTCGCCCTCCAGGAACGCCTCAGCGATGGCCTTGGTCCACACTGTGGCGTAGGCGACCGCAGAGCAGCTGGCGTAGGCGGACGCAAAGGCGGAGGCGTCACCCTCCACGCATGCAGACACCTCTGCGCGGGCGAATGCATCGGCGATGAGCTCGATGAAGGTGGACGCTGTGCCGACAGACAGCGCCTGGGCGCTGGCAAGGCAGTCGCACTCCTCTGCCGATGCTGCCACGGCGGTGGCGTGCGCCTCAGCGGTGGCGGAAGCCCAGGCCGAGGCGGTGGCGGAGGCGGAGGAGCAGCCAAAGGCATTGCCAGCGGAGACGCAGGCGGCCTGGGACTCGGCAAGGGCCGCAGCGATGGCCACGCCTGAGTCGAATGCGGCACTAGCAGCAACGGCGACGCGGCCATCAAAGTCATCGCGGCAGAACTCAGTGAAGACGCGGGACACGGCGTTGGCATGCGCATTGTTGAATGTGGAGAATGTAGAGGCGGAGGCCTGGCTGTTGCAAGAAACCACTGAGCGGGTGGAGCCTGAGGTGGACGTCACCTGGCCCCCCTCATCGCCCTCATTCCCCTCGTCGCCCTCATTCCCTTCGTTGCCCTCGTTGCCCTCATTGCCCTCGTCACCCTCATTGCCCTCGTCACCCTCGTTCCCCTCATCACCCTCATCTCCCTCGTTGCCCTCATTGCCTTCGTTACCCTCGTCACCCTCGTTGCCCTCGTTGGCTTCGTTCCGCATGAACCTGTCAAGGCCCTCATTGCCCTCATTGCCCTCGTCACCCTCGTTGCCCTCGTTGCCCTCATCCCCCTCGTCCCCCTCATTGCCGCCCTTGCTGTCATCCACCGTGCCGTCGTCCTTGCTCAGCAGCTCTCGGCGCGTAGCAGAGGTTGATGACACCAGGGCAGCGCTCGAGGGCTCGGGCATCATTGCGGCGGAAGCCACCATGAGGCCGACGGTAGCTGCAGCGTACATCCTGCACACACAGCATTGCGTCATGGTGTGGCACAGCATTGCGTCATGGTGTGGCTCAATCGCGACCCATATACTCTTGCCAGATCATTCTGCATACAATTATGGCTGGCATGCATACACTAGTCACTAGGAGGTATAGATGAGTCAACTTGTCTGCAAGGATGCATGCTGAAGCAGAGACAGACTGATCTTGCTATCTACAGGGTGCCAAAACATGAATGCCAATACATGTGCGCCAATGCATGGCCAACACATATTTTTACTTGTGCACGGGGGGGGGTCCACATTTGTATGTAGACATCAAGGGATCTCAGCAGTAGTGAGCAGTGGTTTGACTCGAAC
>JALKAD010000008.1:34730-47922 GCA_024500015.1 Ulva compressa | reverse complement strand
TGAGGGGCTCACACAACATACACCACTAGACTGCAATCAATTGACACGTCGCGACGTGCTAAGCGATTGCAGTCTAGTGGTATAGTACTGCAATCTCAACAGTGACCAACTCGCACAGCACAGGAGTACGCCCTGTGACTTGCATGCGCGCGTCTGAGGGGGGTTTCCGGTTGGTTTACCCCTTCGGCTCCTGGGTCCCGGTTCGCAGGAGATGTCAATGGCCTAATCGGCTACGGCAAGTAATTCAATTTGCATTTACATTTACATTTACATGGAGATGAATGCAAGAGCCCGACAACGAGGGCAACAAAACTTTAAAGATCCCCAGACAACCATAACCACGCTAGCAGGCAGCAGCAAGCAGCAATTAATAGTACGCAGCAGGGATCAGTCCCAGTCGAAGAGCCACGACCAAGCCACGCAACCGACACAACCACCCACGCGCAGTCCACCACACCCCACCATGCCGGCCGACTGGCCACTGTACCCAAAACCCCCACACAGCGACCGTCAGCACGCAGCACCCAGCACCCCTCACAGACGTCAGCCCCCACCCGCAGGCCCAGCCCCCACCACACTCACAACACCGTTACCACCACCGCAACCAATCCCGCGACGGGCATCCTGCCCATGAGAGCCTGGGGGCCTATGCCCCCCTCACGCACCCGCCTCCCAGCCGCCCTACCGTGGCCCGGCAAGGGAGCAAGGGCGAGGCACGAAGGGCGCTCGAGGCGCTGCACCGCCTACCTTGCCGCAGCACGCAGCCACGCGGGGACGAAAGCGAGGGCCATCACGGAAAGACGCGGGGCCGGCAACCGCCGCTCAGCAGGCTGCCCCCGGTCTGATGCAGCGGCCAGTGGCCGCCTACAAAACGTCTGACGGGACAGTGGCCAGCTGGGTTCAAAATGTGCCGGCGCCGGCGCCCGGCGGCCGGGCCGGCGGCAGTTGAAAATTTTGCTACGTTTTGGGATTTTCGAAAAAAAAAAGCTGTCGGAGTCCGCTGTGGCGACGGCGAAACGGCTGCTTTCGCTCGACAGGCATGTGCACATTCGACATTCCGAGGCCTGGAACAAGTCTAGTACTTGTCGATCGGGAACTTCGGGAACTTGAAGAACGTAGTTCGATAGGTAGATTCGCCGGCGCCGGCGCCCGGCGGCTGACCGTGCCGGCGGCCCCCGGCGGCAAGTTTTTGCTGCCGGCGGCCGGATTTTGAACCCAGGTGGCCAGGCAGCCGCAGCACCGCCCGCCCCGCCTGCCGCATGCGCAGCCGCCTATTGAACATAGTCACTATGTACACGGTGTACATCAACCCTCTGCACACAGCACCTGTTTTGCCGCTGTCACGGCAGCTTGGGGCTAGGCCCGACGGTTACAAGTTAAACCATTTAATCGCGAATTTAAGGCGATTTAAAGGTCCTTTAATTAAGCTTAAATGCGATTTGGCGATTTAACCGCTTGCGTTTAATTTTAAACGAGACCGCCCGAACTTTCTGTGGCTACCAGGGCACACAGCAAGGCCGGCGCTGCAGCGCGCTGGGCACAGCTGTGACAATGCCCGTTTGACCGCCACTGACGGATGCGCGTGTGTCAGGTATATACATTGGCCAGGGATCAGAGAGGTAGGTGTTTCAGATCTGTCCCTGGAATCATATAAGACCTAAGAACCATGCCAAACCGAGGCGTGCGTTCGCGTGCGTGCTGGAGGGCGCAATAAGCGTGTCAAAACATCTGAGAGCACGCCTACTGTTTCCACCTTTCTCATGGGACAGCAAAAGCGGTTGTCAGCGGCTGGTAGTTCAGCTACTGGCGTCAAAGCAAGCTCAATTTCATGGTATCACAGAGAATGGTATCCTGGCACATTGTTGTTGAGAAGACTGAAGAATACGTTAATACGGCTACTGATCTGACCACGATGAAGAGAGACAATCCAAAAATGCAGTGCCGACACTGTAATGAGTTCACAAAGACTTACAATCCATCAACTCGATACAAGGAGCACCTGCTTTCCAATTGCCCTGCTTTTGCCAAGACCGAGACCATTCATTCCGCTGATTTCATTCCGCTGATCTGTTCTGATGCAATGGCATATCATATGGCCTTGTCTATGTGTAGCAGTGTTTGATCGTTTTATCGTTGGATGTTGTGTGATTGCAGTGACCCTATGTCCCCTTGCAGTGACCTTGTGGCCCCTTGCTCTCGATGCTAGGTTGCTGTGTTGCTCTCTGTGTAACCAGTGGCATCGCAGGGCCCTGCAGGGCTGTCTGTTGTGGCTTGGCACACCCCTGAAGCCGCATTTGCCCATTTAAGGCATTTAAGCTTAAATCGGATTTTGCTCGGTTGTAACCTTAACTTAAACGCATGTCGGTTAAAGTTAAGTTAAGGTTACATTCTTAATTAAGCTTAAATCGGGTCTCGGAGTCTGTAACCCTCGGGCCTACTTGGGGCTCATGGCCAGCACTGAGCGTACGCTTGGATGCCCGGTTGGGTTTGGCGTGATGACCGATTGCGTTTTTTGTGCCAACTTGAAGGACCCTGTTTCTTTGTGCCAAACCTAACAACGGAAGTACTCGGGGCCTCAAATACAGCATGGCGCCAAAAGAATCCCCCCACAGCGGTGGCTTTGGAGATGTCTGCGCTTATGGGGATGTCTTCGCCTAGCCGCCGCGAGGCGCGCCGGATACCTCGATTGAGCTCGACATGCATCGAGCGCAATTGCATCGCTCATTTCTTATCGAGAGTGGCCACTAGTGTTTTGCTCATGGCGCCCACGCGTGGGATCGAGACATGTCGTTGATTTTCATTCCGCCGGCTGTCCCAGCTTCGGGATCTGATTTTGTGGACATATAGCGGCGTCACGCGCGGAGGCATGCCTATTTACGTCTATCTAGGCTGCTCCAGCTCGCATCTCCATATTTGTCAGAGTTCGTCTAACGGTCCACTCGTGAATCAGGTGCGTGTCACTTCCAACTGGATCGTTTCACACTTGAACATTTTCTGAAGCCCTCGTAGAATAGCGCACCCCATATGTAGCCGCCCTGGCGCCATTCGCTACCCAAGTACCACCCACGCTGTCTTCATTACAGCATGTGATGATGCGTAAATTTACGAACAAATGTCCTCGCTGCACGACGCAGACAAACAATATGCAACTATGTCCTCAAATTACTAGGGCATCGCGATGCATCCGCCGGTCAACGTTCTATGTAGCCACCCGGACTCTTCACATTGTCGCTCAAGATATCACTGGCGTCCAGCTGCTTTGCGCAAATATAAGTCCCCCTCGCCACTTTGGCGCCAGGCCCGCCACGTTTGACAGTTGACTGCTAGCCCTCTGTTGCCTCGGCACTGCTGTGTAATTATAACAGACGGGGACAATGCTATTAGCTACTGTAAGGCACGCATACACTGCGCAGGCGAAGCACGTACGCAGCCTAGGGCACGCTAGCTGCAGCGCTGCAGCTGCACGGCTCTGCACGACGCATCACCCGTCATGACGCATGAAGCGTCGTGGCTGCATGCAGCGACGAAGCATGCGCACCGCTGGACTGTATTGGCGTTTACATGAAAAATTTTCACCTTTTAAAAGCGTCCAATCACCTGACTTGAGCAAGCAAAAGCGCCAGCACTGATCAAGCCAAGCACTCTCATGCATACAGTGTCACGATATGTTATTGTATTTGAAAGCAGACATTCTGTGAATGTCAGGATCCCAGCTTTCCACACATGGCTGCCTCAAGCTGAAAGCCGCTCTGGCACCCCAATCCTGCCTAAAGCCACTATAGCTATGGCCCAACCTGTGCAGATCAGTGACAGCTGCCTGGATCGCTTTCAAACTTTGGCACAGCCACGGTATGCAGTGTGGGTATGCAGTATGCAGTGTGGGTATGCAGTATGCAGTGTGGGTATGCAGTGTGGGTATGCAGTGTGTGCGTGTTCTCAGTGTGTGTTTTCTCAAACTCATGCTGGTACACAGGCAGGTCCTAGGGTGGTGGTTGTGGTGTTGTGAGTGTGGTGGGGGCTGGGCCTGCGGGTGGCGGGTGACCTCTGTGAGGGGTGCTGGGACCTCTGTGAGGGGTGCTGGGTGCTGCGTGCTGACGGTCGCTGTGTGGGGGTTTTGGGTACAGTGGCCGGCACGGTGGGGTGTGATGGCCATGGACTGCGCGTGGGTGGTTGTGTTACACGGAGATGAACGCAAGAGCCCGGCAGCGAGGGCAACAGCAGGGAAGCCGCGTGGGTGGTTGTGTCGGTTGTGTGGCTTTGGCGTGGCTCTTCGACTGGGACTGATCACTGCTGCGAACTATTAATCGCTGCTTGCTGCTGCCTGCTAGCGTGGTTATAGTTGTCTGGTGATCTTTTGTTGCCCTTGTTGTCGGGCTCTTGCGTTTATCTCCGTGTAACAAACCTACAGATCCTACCCCCTGGCAGTACTGTGAGTGCCCCCCAACTCCCCAACTCCAGCCTCACACGGCAAGTTCAATACACTTGTCTAGCTCTAGATTCGCCATCTACGTGGGCATTCTTGACCTTGGTGGGCTGAAGTCACCTTGATAGGCTGTGCAACCAGGGGGCTCAACGGGCCACTACCGTGCAGCCTCACCACTAGAACAGGCGTGCGAGCATGCTATAGAATCACTTAAACCACAGCTCTTCCACCATGCCTTCACCGGCGGCCCTCATATCTTGTCCAGTGCTCCCCACCTGGGCATCGCAGTTTCATGCATATGTGCACCATATACCTGCCTGCACTGTGTGCTGCAGCTGTATGAGCACCTCTGCCCTTTGCTCATGTATGCTTTAGGGTTGGGTTTAGGGTATATCATGGTTTATTTTTCGGATAACGCTTCGGCAGGGAATAGCTCCATGCCCTCAGGCTGTGTTGCACTGTGTTAGACCAAGGCCCTAGCAGCACCGGGGGAAGAAACTCGGACCAGAAAACGAGGTCATAAGCAGCACGCTCACCCTCACCGTGGACGTACGCGCGTGAAACATACCAAGAAGGAATGTTACTTACGTTGAACAGGCCATCCAAGCACACACTGGCAGGGTGTATGTGTGTATATGTAAGCTGCACGGTGATAGAGCTAGGACTCACAGTGACAAAAATGGGGGGTATGGTCAGCCATGAGCTCGAGTGCGCTTTGGGCAAGCCCCAAACCTCTACAGCGACACACGATGGCGCACACAGCACACAGCCTAGAGCCGTTGCACCCATCGTGAACACAGCCCTTCCATTTTAATTTAGGACAACCAACTTTAAAGCGCGCGCCAGATCAAACCATGGACCCCCTTGACTGTAGTGTCAGTAGCGCCGAGGCAAGAGCGCAGGCGACATGAGAAGCCTCAGGCTGCATGCAGCCTGCATGCAGGCTGCATGCAGGCACCGTTCCCCTGTCCTGTACACGTTTGCGCCCCTGCATGGAGCCGTAGATCTAGAGGAGCCCACCGAGCCCCTGCGCACCACCTGGAGTGGACCAGAGTGCATGCATGCAATCATTCATCCCTCCGAGAGTGTTGCCAAGTGTTGAGCATGCTTCCAGGTCCGGGCACCACTCACGGGAGCGAGCATCAGCAAGATGAGACAGAGCAAGAGTCAGATGCTGCAGGTTGCTAGCGCCTTGAGCATGATTGCACTAGTACTGTTTGCGGCGTCCGCAACCGCATCACGGCAAGACATCATTGCAGCGACGGAATTGGAAGGCGATGCATATGCTCCGAGGGACATTCCGTGGTGCGTTTGTCTAGCACTCTGCAGAGTCAATATCGGGCAGCAGCGCCCGCCCGACCAGCCTAGCGCGCAGGGGCGCGGCTGCTCGCGCGCTGGCGCGGCATCTCTTTGTTGTGATGTGGTCACACTCCTCAATGTTCCGTGATCATGAGCGATCATTGGGCATTCCGGAGCCCCAGTCTGAGTCTGCACTGCCTTCTGGCAGGACAGGGCCGAAGTGCGCACCTTGGGGTTCGACGCATGCACAGCACACATAGCATGCTGTGCGCATGCTGTGTGCATGTTGTGTGCTGCTTTGTGTATACTGTGTGTATGCTGTGTGCGGTTGTCTGCTGCTATGTGCCACACACGCCATATGCTTGGTACACTGTGCATGGGACTTGTGCCATAATGATGTTTGTGCTATGTATACTATCGTAATGACCGTGAGAAGAATCTCTTTGTGAATAGAATATACCTCGGGGAAAGTGGGAGGCTGTGCTCGACGGAATTAGCAGGCTGTGCTCGAATAGTATTGACCTGCTGTCGATATGTGTTACATGACAGCAAACTCTGTCGAGAGGGAGGGAGAGGCACTGCAAGGCCGTACGGCCGTGCTCGATACTCCACATCACTGCACTACACCTCGACACATCAATTCAGACCGCATTGATGAGCCTGCACTGGTGAAAGCGGGGTGCGTAGGCGAACATTGGTGATGCATGCGCAGAGACGGGTCCGCAAGATCAGTCTCAAGAATATTAATGCTGCGCGCGCCCTTGGGGTCTGTATGGCCCACACCACTAGAATGGGATTGGCCAAGTTTTGTTTGCAAGGCCCTGTCCTAGAACAAGGCCGGGGCCGTGGGGCAGTACTGGACGTGCATACATCAATCATGCCTTGTGGATGGCTGCATCTGCCGCCGCCGGAAGGCGCTGCAGACAGAAATGTGGACAAATAGATGGATTGTCAATGTCTTGTCACACTTGTCACTGTGCGCATGCATGCAGGTGTGAGATGAATCTCCCAGAATGCGGAGTTGACTGCTGCTATGGAGAATGCATTGGCGATCATGATTATGTTGACGATTGCTGAGGAGAACCGGCGTTTTCAGCACCGAACAATTGTTCAGCACCGAACAATTGGGTGCTGAAGGCTTCGTCCACTGAGCACTATTCGCAGCTGTGCTGTGTCGGAGGGGCATGTTGGTACATGTGGTTCCAGTGCCAGACCCCGGTCAGGCGGTATCAACTGGGTCATGGACTGTGAAGAGTTGTCAAAGGTGTCTGTACGTATCCGTAGCTGTGTTTCAATATTGTAGATCATGGCCACTAGCAAAAGTGAGTTGTGAACCCTTAGTGAACCCCTGCTGAATGTTCGCTGTTAGACGCCTCAGCCGGGAATGAATGCAAAAGGTACATCTGTCTGTTGGATGAATGCGATTCGCCACCTACTCATGACATGTGCCGAACATCCGCGGGTGATCATTTAGCTGGAGTGAATGTAGCGGCACGACTGTATGTGCAGATGATGTTTACGGATGTCATGAAATCTGTGTCTACTGAATGTCTGGTTTAGCTACAACCATCATTGCGCATGCATGACTGTGAGTGCCCTACAGCCAACCCTCACTCGCGATGATTTTGTTGGGCACACTTGAATGTTGACTGTATGCGACTGAGTTATTGCAGCGTGAATTCAACTTTCAGCCACAATCAGTCCTTTGTCACACACAATGCCTGTTATTTGGATATCAATTAATTAGCACTTTCACTGATGCGTACCGCTTCCTCCACGCAATTGCGGAGGTGGCAGCGGGACACGGCGCAGTCTCTAGGCGCACGTTCATGCTCAATGCCATGCGCGACCTGTCCACGGCGTTGTGCTGCGCGCTGGCGCGCCAAGCACGAGCAGCCGCGCTCCTCCGCGCTGGGCTGGTCGGGCGGGCGCTGCTGCCCGGCCTTCCCGTCCCGACAGACGGCCTGCCGGCGCTGACGTGTCATCGCGCGTAGACTGCCACACCCCCCCCCTTCCCCCCCACCCCCCCCCCCCGCCCCAGTACCGGCACCCACCCCTGCACCCGCCCCTGAGCTGTCTCCCACCCCCCCCCCGGGCCCCCCTTCTCCTGGGCGGTTCTGCGGGACACTCTGCTCGCTTCCCGCGTTCCTTGTGTGTGTGCGGGCATGTGTGGGCGTGTGTGTTTGTGTGCGCTCTGGTACCTAGGCCTGCGCTGCTGAGCGCGAGTCGACCAGTCCTGCACCTATAGCTAGTGCCCTGCCTGGGATAAATCACGCACACCAGCCCCAGCGACACCCGTCACGGTGTGCCACTGTGCGCCCGGCCAGCAGAAATTGTGTGGCTGAAAGGTGCATCAGAACACAAAGGCCTCCAGCAGGGGGGTGTGCACTCAGCCCTATGGCACGTCCAGTGTTCACGCGGACACCCGGGACCCCCCAAAACAGGTTCGGGACGTCCATAGGGCATACGTACATGCTCCGGGACTGCCTGTGGGGGTTCGGGGAAAGCGAGTCGAGTTCCCCGACAATCGGGCAAGTTTTTGGCGAAAAGTGCGCATTTCCCCGATAGCCGTCAACGGACCGTCATTTCGATCCCAAACCACTCCCGATGGTCCCAAAGCACACACAACACCTCAAAAACACTATACTTTCACCTCCTTTGGTGTAATGTGGGTGACACCTTGCTCTGCCTCGTCAGCTCTTGCTGGTGATAGGCGCTAGCAACGCGACGCGTCGCAGCGGCACCATGACGTGATACCCGTGCGTGGCCATGACATGCATCGTTGACCTGTCCAGCTGGGCAACATACAGGCTTGCGCAGGAAAGCACAACACCGCTCCACACTGGAGGCCACAGTGCTGACCTCAACTTCCTTGCCCCATGGTTTCATAAATATACAATTGTTAGTTAATTTAGCTAGTCCCGAGTGTTCATTTTCAGCAATTGCATATTGCCCAAGGTGTCTGTGGCAGCAGTCCTTGAAGAACACAGTCAATATTATAATCTTGCTCACAGTGCATCATCTGCTATGTGATCTGTACTCGAGGAAGGTTTTAGACTCGCAGCACTGCCATGTGCATGACAATCAATGCAGCATGCAATACAAGCAGTCACATCCAAAGCCATTGTAGGCTCTTCCCCCTTGCTCCACAGACTATGTGACACATGTACATGCTCTGTCTGCATGAGGAAGTATGGCATTGTGCCAAGTAGGAGCATAGGTACTTACAAGTGGCCTGGAGTGGCCACAGGCACCCAGTGGCCAGCACGCATTGGCAACAAGTGGCGATGGTTGGGAAGCACCCCGTAAGGCCACTTTGAGACGTTGGGGGCTTCCTCAGGCCAATTGGGGGGCCATTGGGAACGCCTAGTTAGGTTTGGGAAGGGTTTGGGGCCGGATGTTTGGGAAAGCAAGGTCCATTTTCCCGGAGATGAGGGTCCATTTGGCCCTGAAAGGCCCGTTTCCCCAACATCACAAGACAAGGCTACAGGCAGTCCCGGAGATTTGTATATATGCCCCCTGGACGTCCCAAACTCGTTTGGGGGGGTCCCGGGTGTCTGCGTGAACACTGGACGTGCTATAGAGCTGAGTGCACACCGGCCCCCCTCCTCCAGCTGAACATGTACAATGCATGCCACAATTGCAACGATATATACATACACATTTCGCAGCCTCTGGGACGCGAGCTGCAATGCTGCGAAGCACGCTGTAAGCACTGCACAATCATGCGTGCCTAGATCTATCACGTGTACTGTGTAACACAATTATGCGTGGCCATGCTGGGTGCTGCGGCTGATCATGCTGGCTGCTGTACATGTGGACGGCTGCGCGAACTTTGTGCCGTCTGTACAGACGGCATGTGCGCCTCGGTGCCAAGCACCTGGTGCCTGTACATCATGATGTGCGCACTGTACATGTGTTCACTGATTCGGTGTGCTGTGTGTTTACGATGCCGTTTGTGTTCCTTGTGAGTGTGGCTCAGCCGATGTGTAGGGTGACAGTACTGCTTGTGTTGGTTTGCTTTGCTTTGTTGCGTGCTTTCTTGCTTCGGCGCTGCTGGGGCCTTAGTGTATCACAGTGTACCACAGTGCAACACAACTGAACGCTGCATTTACAGTTCAAGGAGTGAACAGTGTTACAACTGATTTGTTATCATTGTCTTTTGGTCAGAAATCGCCACAGGGCAGTTACGCTTGAGCAAAAAAAATGGCGCAACGATATATCAACTCATTAAATTCTGAGGAATGCAAGGAGTTCTCGCTCCTGGAATGGCAATGAGCTTGGGACGCTGTCGGCGCCAGCTCATCTCCAACCGGCCCACTGCCAAGGAGCACAGCCTCCTAACCGTGCCACCTTGGCAGGCTATATGTAGTGTCAAGCTCCCACGGCCTGCAGGCATGCTTGCAGCGCTTCCAGGATGTTGGCCTGTCCCGCCTGCCCTCTAGTTGTCGTTGGCCTGCTGCACGCACAGATGCACAGATCAGTCAAACTGGAGATGGCTGGAGAAGAAGCAATGCATGTGTAAAGTCCGGCACATTCATGTTTACAGTCTAGCATCATGGCGGGGTCGGGATCTGAGATCATGCAGCTGACGTGATCAGGTCACGGCTTACACTGCAGAGCAGCAGGAGCGTACGCCCTCAGCGGTGGAGCCGTCGGTGGAGCCAAAGGCGTCGCCGAAGGAGAAGTCGTCGCGCTCGCAGCCCTCGATGACGCCAAACTCGCCGGTCGTCTCGGCCAGGATGCGGGTAGCGACCTCGGTGGTGTAGCAGTCGCCCTCCAGGAACGCCTCAGCGATGGCCTTGGTCCACACGGTGGCGTAGGCGACCGCAGAGCAGCTGGCATAGGCTGACGCAAAGGCGGAGGCGTCGCCCTCCACGCATGCAGACACCTCTGCGCGGGCGAATGCATCGGCGATGAGCTCGATGAATGTTGACGCTGTGCCGACAGACAGCGCCTGGGCGCTGGCGAGGCAGTCGCACTCCTCTGCCGATGCCGCCACGGCAGTGGCGTGTGCCTCAGCGGTGGCGGAAGCCCAGGCCGAAGCGGTGGCGGAGGCGGAGGAGCAGCCAAAGGCATTGCCGGCGGACACGCAGGCGGCCTGGGACTCGGCAAGGGCCGAAGCGATGGCCACGCCCGAGTCGAATGCGGCATTGGCAGCGACGGCGACGCGGCCATCAAAGTCATCGCGGCAGAACTCAGTGAAGACGCGGGACACGGCGTTGGCATGGGCGTTGTTGAATGTGGAGAATGTGGAGGCGGAAGCCTGGCTGTTGCAAGCAACAACTGAGCGGGTGGAGCCTGATGTGGACGTCACCTGGCCCCCCTCATCGCCCTCGTTCCCCTCGTCGCCCTCATTCCCTTCATTGCCCTCATTGCCCTCATTGCCCTCGTCACCCTCATTGCCCTCGTCACCCTCGTTCCCCTCATCACCCTCATCTCCCTCGTTGCCCTCATTGCCTTCGTTACCCTCGTCGCCCTCATTGCCCTCGTTGGCTTCGTTGCGCATGAACCTGTCCAGGCCCTCGTTCCCCTCATTGCCCTCGTCACCCTCGTTGCCCTCGTTGCCCTCATCCCCCTCATTGCCGCCCTTGCCGTCATTCCCCGTGCCGTCGTCCTTGCTCAGAAGCTCGCGACGTGCAGCAGTGGAAGAGGAGACCAGGGCAGCGCTCGAGGGCTCGGGGATCATTGCGGCGGAAGCCACCATGAGGCCGACGGTTGCTGCAGCGTACATCCTGCACACATAGCGCTAGCATTGTGTCGTGGTCTGGCTTAATCGTGATCCGTATATACTCACGCTAGAGCATTCTGCGTGCGCTTATTGCTGCCATACATCCACTAGGTATAGATGAGCCGAGTTGTCCGCAAGGATGCATGCGTGCTGAAGCAGAGACAGACTGATCTTCGTCTATGGGCCATCTACTGCCAGTGGCAATCTACGGGGGGTCGGCCAAAACAGGTTGGTCATCACACAGATGCCAAAACATGCGCCAAAACATGGCCAACACTTGAGCGCTCTCGCCAGATCTTACAGGTCCACATACAGTCGTATTCAATACATAAAGTTTATGTAGACATCAAGGGACCTCAGCAGCAGTGAGCACTGGTTCGGCTCGAACCATGGATGCACAAGGCTATCATGTGTTGCACCTGAAACTAGACTGGCCATGGGATGCAGCTGGCAATGTTGAGCAGTTCCTATACAATTTTTCCGAGGCGTGCGTGCTCAGGGCACCACGACTTGCAAACACGGCGAATATGTGGATCGGCATTTCTGGTTGACGTGAGAGCTTGTGGGACGATGGCTGGGGGCGCACATGTTTACTTTAAATTTTGTTGTGGTGAAAACGATGCTTGCAACTGCAGCAGCGGACGAGGTACCTCGACGTCTTGCAAGTGAAGGCTTGTGGTCTGAAGACGAGGGATTATAGAATTCGAATGAGGATGATGTAGACTGCTGCCAAGAGCTGCATTTATACACTACAGCGCCCCAGGTGAGAGCCACTTCCCCCTTGGCGCATGCGCAGTGCTGCGCCTCTATCGAGCCCGGAACCGAGAGTGGCGAGGGGTGGCTAGTGTTCGCACCCATCTCTGTTTTCGCATTCTGTCGATCACTCCCAGGGATCACTAGTTCGCATCGCATAATGTCCACCTGCAGGAACATGGAACACATCGCATAATGTGCATTTAGAATCGGAAGACTTCTGCAGGTACGCACGGTGGATCCGTCGATATTTTGCGTGACGCATGTCGCAGAGATTTGGCAATACTGACGATATACTCGCAGGCGACAGTGTGAATACTCCACGCTCAGACGTCTAGAGTGCAACTGCGCATGCAGCGTTTGCAAATCGATGAAGCATGTATCGTTAGCTCACCTGAATATCACGTGCTTGCGCAAGACATGAGAAAGGTCACGCAGACATAGATAGCAGACATAGATCTGAAGCTCATCGACGAATATGTATGCACTGCATCTGGCATATGCATCTGTGTTACACAGTGATAGATCTAGGACCCAGCAGCGCCGAGGCAACAGACCAGGCAACACGCAAACAGACAGACAGGCCACCTCAAGCACGACGGCCACTCTCCGCACGAGCACATGCATGTGTGTACATCGCGCATGTGACGTAGCCCAGAACTCCAGCAGCCTTCACCAGGCGCCTGGACATCCAGCTGCAGTGGGCACGTGCACCACTTGCATCCACCTGACGTGGGCACCGCTTGCTGCTGGAGCCATTGAGTTGGAGTTACGGGGTCTCTTACCACCAGCTGCTGGCGTCACCGGTGGCTGTGGGCAGGGCTGGGTGTGGATTAGATGAGTGTGGCCGTAGTGGTCTTCGGCCCCTATCAGGGGTGCCATCTGGGTTTGGTGTGATCACCGATTGGCAGAAAAACAATTGTTTTGGGTGCCGCAGTTTGCTTGTGAGTGATTGTGCGCACGGTGATGCTGGTGGAGTGCATGGC